>PVHY01033127.1:0-11358 GCA_004024945.1 Uropsilus gracilis
TTTCTAGGACCAGAATTTCATTCCAACTCCTTCTGTCTAGTGTCCATGTCAGTAAAGTGTATCATTGGCCATGTCAGGGCTAGGAAGATACATTTTAAAAATTGTTATTTTGAGCCAGTTAATTTTTACATGCAGAGAAGTTTGACTTGCTGCACAAGAAATTTTCAGAATTTATACTCTTAGTTTTCAAGTTTCAAAAAAGCAAGAGATTTCAGCAAGCATTGAATATAATCATTTATAATCTTGCTGAATAACAGTGTAATTATTCTGTAGACCACAAAACTCATATTTGGGCATGAGTCAATTACCAAGTGACTGAAGTTTAAGGATCCACCACATTTAAATTTGCTTCTTCCTTCACTCACTTATACATTCATCTGTTTAGTTACCTGTTAAGCTAGCTACTCCTTTCACTACCATTGTTCTAGGATTCAGATGCATAATGGGATTCACTGGTAAAAAGACTGACAAGTTTCCTGGCTTCTGGCATGGAAAAAGCAAATAATAAACAAATAAATGGTTAAAATGGCAGACACCTGACATGTCCATTGCAAGCCTTAATAAAGATAGTGATGGGGGAAAATGGGAAGTGGCATTTATCCTGAAACCTAAAGGATGAAGAAAACCATAGGTTAAGAATAACTCCTAAGGATGGAATCTCAATATTTAATTTGTGCACAAACCCAATACACTATCAATGTTTAATCTTGATTTATTGCTCATTGGTTTTAAAAATTGGAATTCATTTAGTATTTTTATTTTATACATTACATTCCTGGTGCTTAAAAGACTGAATAGACATTTCACAGATGCTGTGGGAAGCAATAGCATGCCTTTGACAGGGAATGCATCATGAACTGAAACCCAAATTGTTTAGCTGTCTGCAGCCTGACCAACTCAACACTAACCCAGTTACTAGAGTTCTGAAAAGCTGTTTGTTGTTCATCTTTTTTTTTTAATGGAACACTTCATGAATTTGCATGTCATCCTTGTGCAGGGGCCATGCTAATCTTCACTGTATTGTTCCAATTTTAGTATATGTGTTGCTGAAGTGAGAACTATATTGGTCATCCTTATTACATGATAGGCTCTGGTGATATTAGGAGAGCCAGTGTTTGGGGGGGGGGGGTTGGTGTGTATGATGACTGAGCATTAATAGCCTCCACACTGAGTATAGCAGCAAGCAAAGTGTGAACTTATTGAAGCAAAAGGAAAAACTCCTGATGGCAGAGGGAGTCCAAGGAAGGAAGCCCATTCTAGCTCCGTCTTGCCTATGACTATATACAGTGAGACTAACTACTATCCAGTGCACCAAATAGTTGCTAGGTGCCAACTGGTCGGGAAACTTTATTGGTGGTTGTTTTTTATTCCCCAATTGCCATGTAACTAAATCTTGCCCTGAATGGTGGAGAGAATTGTTATATCAGGATTTTGGTTCAGATTTTACCACACGCTAGTTGAGATTTTACCACATACATTTGGTGAGATTTAAATTTGCATCTAGACATGATGTGATAATATTACTTTAAAAAGTATGAATTCTTTCCTCCCTTTCAGGAGTAATTTAATATGGTCTGTCATTGAGGACCAATGGGAAGGACTTTTTAGCCTTTCTGATGTCTCCACTTTCACTAGTTTAGGACCAAAACTGCAAACAACAATGTTCTCTATGCTTGGCCTAGATAGTTTAACTCAAAGTGATTTTGGGAAGCTGAAGAAGACATTCTCCTTAGGAGCTTAAGTGTGATGAACTGGGTTTTTCTAGAAGACAGAACACATTGCAGGAAACAGAATGCCTATTTATCCACTGAACTTTTATAAACTGGTCTACATTTGAATAAGCTCTTCAAGTATTAAATTAGATAATTAAACTCTGGCAGTAATATTGTATTAATTAGAGCACATAATGCATTTTAAAAAGGAACAAAGGACAGAGGAAGACCAGGATGTTTTAGTCTATACACCCTTAAAAATCTTAAGAAAATAGAAACCATTCTGCCAAAACACTCATTAAAACCTTACTTCCATTGTAAAATAATTTGATATTAACTTATGTGATTACTATTGGGTAAATGTCTATTAGACAATCACTAATATGTTTTTATTAAATTTATTATTTTGTAAATAACCATTGACAATAGATTACACTTTTTTTTTTAGAGTAACTTATTATTTTCCCACAACAATCTTGGTTGAAAGGACAGGTGCTGTTAGCATTGGAAACTGCCATATAAAGAGACACTTTTGATTTTTTTTTTCTCTCATCTATAAGGAGGACACAGTAGCTGAGTCAAGTCTAGGATATCATCTCTTTCAGTTCAGGTAGAATCAAACAGTGAAAACATCTTGAAAAGATCATTGTCATCTACATTTCTTTGATATTCTTTTAAACATGAATTTTATAATGGCACAGCATTCCATTTTTCTGATGAGAATGATGATAAATGCTCTGTAAAATATACAAAAGAGAACAAGAATAAAATGACCTTTCTGTTTCTGAGATCATTTGTTAACTTTCTAGGCTTTTCTTCTGAGAAATTTGCTTTGTGCACGAATGGAGAGATGTAATATTTTTGCCAAATTGGATTATTATGTAATATTGCTTTTTACCATTTATTGTATTGAAAACATTTTTCCATGTCATTACAACTCTAAGACTTAGTGACTTTTATTTCACTATGTGAATGGACTAAGTTTAATATATGTAATTTCCTTTCTGCTTTTAGTTGCTTTCTACTTTTTATGCTAAAATGATATGTGACACTGAACATCTTTAAGGCACATCTCTGATAATTTTCTTAGAATAATTTTATAGAAGTAGGATTACCATTTCAAACAATGGTCTATATAACTTAAAATGTTATTTTATATGACTTTATTGCTATATGAGGATTTGTAGAGTTCACTAACCATAAGATCCAGGCTTTCTTGAGATTTTATAAAATACTTTGGGGTCAAATGCTCTTTTTTTTTTTTAGCTATATGATACATAGCACGGAAAAGAACTTATATGACATATCCCTAAAGTATTATTGTGCATTAAAAAGTATATTAAAATGACTATATTGAATCTATATGTTCTAAAATTTTCATTATATCCTATAAGATAATTGGTGACAAAAGTATATTAAAACCATATTTGAGAATAATAAATCTAGTGTCTAAATACATCAGCAAATTAAGTTTCTGATTTAGCTGAAAGACTTCTAAGTAGTTTTTACTTTTTATCCTAAATTTCTAACAACTGTCATATTTTAATCAATTATCTGCCCAATAGAGGTGAGCATTAGACACTCTACAATTATTAACTGTAATGTAGCACAGACATTCTGTAGTAATTTGTGTAGTTTAACATGATGAGTGCCAAAAAGCTTAATGTACCTGGGTAATTTCATAAAGTAGATGATAACCATTAAAATATTATGTGTTTATTTCACTCAAGTTACAAATGAGTGACTAACTGAAAGTTGTAAGATGAAAAGGACATTGAAGTGACCCATTGCTTCCCTAACAGTAGCACGTTGTTTCCTGACTGATGGTTGTGTAATAGTTGAGACTTTTTGTTGAGCAGAGGAGGAACACACTAATGATCACACAAAAGCAAAGGGTTGTTGCAAAGGATAAAAATTCAGTTGACTTAAAAGTTGAGCTAAAGCCAGTACATGCGGGAATGGAAGAAATACTGGGAGTCTTATCTATTTTTTTTTCTGTGTTGTCTTTGTTTGTTAAACTTTATGATAGCCCTGTCTACTTCCTACCCTAAAGCAGAAAATGCCTATCAACTTTTGCTAGATTGGCATTTCTGCCGTTTAAGAAATTTAATAAACTTAGGAGATTGTTTAATCATATTTTAAATACCCAAAGATAGGATAGCATCAAAAAGATTAAAATACCTATGAATAAATTTACCAATTATTTATAAACTTATCTTCTGAAAAAATTAAAACATTATAGAAAGTAATTGAATAATTTTAGTAAACATAGAGATATATAACATTTCCAGACTTCACAGATTTAAAGATTTAATATTTAGTAAGATGGCAGTAGTTCCTAACATAATCCCCATCAAAATCATTGATACCATCCTGGCTGAAATTAGCAACTTATCCTAAATTTTATATGGAAATACAACTGACCCAGTATAGGCAAAGCACTCTTGAAACAGAAAACCAAAGGTAGAAGACATACTTCCTGACTTCAAAACTTAGTATAAAGTTACAATTATTAAAGCAATATAGTTTTGAATTAAGATAGAACATAGATCAGTGGAAGAGAATTAAGAACTCCCCCCCCCCCCCGGCCAAGAAAAAATCCTGACATTATGGTCAGCCTCTCTGCAAGTAGACCAAAGTAATTTGATGAGGAAACAATAATCATGTGAACAAATAGTACTGGGACAAGAATCCCTAATACATGACAAATACAGGAAACTCAAAATGACTCATAAACCTAAAAATATTACTTATATAACTGGAGCATATATATATATATATATATATATATATATATATATGATGAGACTTGTTCAAGAATATCAGTAACTTTGTATCTTAGTAATTTAAAGTCCTAATCAAAGTATGTGCGAAGTGCTTAAATTGACATCTTTTTTCCTCCCCACCCTAAATAGATATCTTCTAATAAAAGATTACGAATGGCCAATAATTATGTGAAAAGATTTTAATATCATTAGTTACAAGGGAAATTCAACTCAAAATCATTACAAGGCACTATTTTAATTCCTCTAAACTAGCTTAAATTAAAAAGATGGAAATAAAAATGTTGGTGAAAATGTGGAGAGGTTAGACCCTTCATTAACCGCTGATGTAAAACTAAAATAGATTAGCCACTTTGGAAAGTAGTTTGGCAATTCCTCAAATACCATCCACCAAAGCTACTACTTAGCTATACAAACAAGACATATAAATTGCATCTACACAAAAAGTTTGTGTGAAAGTATTTATTTACAATATTATTTACATTATTTACAATAGTCCAAATATGGTAACAACCTAAATGTCTACCAACTGATGAATAAACAAAATACAGCTTATCCATACAATGATTAATAATAAATAAGAATGAAATACTGATCCATGCTACAAAATGGATGATTCTCCAAGACATTATGTTAAGTGTAACATAACATAATGTTATGTTACATTATGTTATGTTGCAGTCTCAAAAGACTACATACTTTTTTAGCCAATCGTCTAAATGGGGGCATTTGGTTTGTATCCAAATCTTGGCAATTGTAAACAGAGCTGCAATAAACATGTGCATACAGGTGTCCTTTTGAATTCGTGTTTTCATGTCCTCTGGGTAGATTCCCAGTAGTGGGATTGTTGGGTCAAATGGTAAGTCCACTTTCAATTGTTTGAGGGTCCTCCACACAGTCTTCCATAGTGACTGGACCAGTTTGCACTCCCACCAGCAGTGTAAGAGAGTTCCTTTTTCTCCACATCCATGCCAACACTTGTGGTCCATTTTATTTATTTATATGGACCATTCTTACTGGTGTAAGATGGTATCTCAGTGTGGTTTTAATTTGCATTTCCCTGATTGTTAGTGATGTGAAGCATTTTTTCATATGCCTATTAGCCTTTTGTATCTCCTCTTTGGTGAAGTATCTTTTTAGTTCTTCTCCCCATTTTTTAACTGGGTTTTTGCTTTGTTTTTGTTGAACTGTAGGAGCTCTTTGTGGGTCTTTGGTATCAGACATATACACAATGGAATACTAAGCATCAATCAAGGAGGAAAGGCACATGTCATTTGCAGCAACATGGATGGAACTAGAAAGACTCATATTAGCAGAAATAAGTCAAAAAGAAAAAGAGAAATACAGGATGGTTTCACTTATATGATGGATATAGGGGGAAACAAACAAATGAATAAGAAAAAATAAAAACAACCAGTGGGACTGAACAATGGAGTGAGAGAGGAGAAGGGGGAAGAAGGCAGGGAGGGAAGAGCACAAAAGATCAGGGTGATTAACAGGTGTTAGCAAAGTGGAAAAGCCCTGGGGTACACAAGAATGCAATAATGTAATATAAATATAAATACACATATATATGCAAATTTTAAAAATATTTAAATAAATTTTAAAAAAAAGAACAACCATCATAAAGATAGTTAACATTCTCTGTGGATATTTCTTCTATCCTATTCCCCATTCTATATTCCCAAAAATAATAATTAGTACACTGGATTTGATGTTTGCCATTCCAGTGGTATTTGAAACCCTTAAATCACACATCAGTAAATACTATATTATTTTGCATGGTTATAGTTTCGTAATTATGGTATTGTAATATGTATACCTATCTATGTAACTTGCTTTCTTCCCACAAAAAAATTTCAAAAATTATTAAAAAAAAAAAATCTCCTAACTAGGATATTGGAGAACATCGCCATTTGTTACTTCTATAATTGTATCCAAATTTCATGTTGTCTTAAAGTTTTAAAACTTGTCATATTTGTCATACTGATATCTTGTTGTATCCTAATTTTCTTTTATTTATACTTTCTGAGCCTAAAGTAAACTGTATAGTTTAAAATTAAAAAAAAAAAAAAAACACATACTGTGTGATTACATTTTGATTAAATCTTCAGAGCAGGCAAATCTGCAGAGACCAAAGCCAGAACAGCAGTTGTCTAGGTCTGGGGTGGAGTGGAAGAGAGACAGTGACTGATAATGCATAAGGGATTTCTTCTTGGATGATAAAATGTCTTAATTGTGTTGATGATTATATGCAAAATATACTAAGTCATTGAGTAGGGTGAGGGTAGGGTTCTGAATTCCCTAGTTTACAGCACTCTATCTAGCTCTGTATCCATCAAGTATAACCAGAGGAGAAGATTCAAGGATTCATGTTTTGTGAATATGTCTGTTTCCATAAATATGTCTATAGGAGGGGAAAGGGAAAAGGGCAGTTTTCAAAAGAACTGGACAGATGATTGAGGAAACACCAAGTGACTAAAAACGAAATATTCCCTCCAACAGTATGACAGATGTGAATCTTCTCTGACTTTTCACTTGATCCATTGGAAAGTAGATAGATATAAGTTGTTTGCTTAAAATATTATTGATATTGTAAGATATTTTGACTTACAGACAAGATTGAAGCAATGTTATTTTTCCTTTGTCTCTGCAGAAATATTTTAACCAAAAGCTGTTAACAAAGTAGATGCTGATGTTTGCTTCATTTGTTTGTCCTCCCCAAACACAGATATTCCCATGTGAAATGCCACCTGGAGACAGTGGTCATGGCCCATAAATTTAATTACTAACCTTTAATTCATAGTTGGCAAAATCAGTTCTCACATCATCTAAGCTAATCAGGCTTCTCTGACAATGCTAATCAATTGTTTAGCCGTCTGCCTTTGGCTTAATTACTCTTACTCTACATTACATTTTCAAAATGTCAAGAATCATTTTCTGGAAAAGCAATAAATCATTTCTACATGGTGTTAGTGGAGATCCTGTTATTTCCTCACATCTGACCTTGGCTGCATGAAGTAGAAATTGATCATTTACTACAGTGCTACATTACAGAGAAAGGCATTTCAATAAGAATCATAGTGCATAAAAATAGAGAGAATTTCAGCTCATGCCTTCTTCACCTGAAATGAGCCAGAGGCTGTCAGATGTTGTTTTTAAGGTTCATGTGTCCACAATAATATTTTTCTGAAACAAATGAGCACTAAGTTGTCTGAGGCGTCTGAATTTCCATGCTCTAAGCAGCATAAAACCACCATCTTACTGGAAATCCTCCTACTCTTTCCCTGTGGATTCAGATGCAAAATAACTGCTTCTTTTCCTCATATTTTTCTTCAAATTAAAAACAAAATCATCATCAAATATTTTTCTGAAAATTTTGTAAAACAAAATATCTCCATGTTAATTAAGAAGTAGGTTTAGAATTAGACAGGGATTCAGATCCTGATTGTATAGCTGGCTCTTTGCTTGAGACTGGGCAGGTAACTGAATCTCTGTAAACCTCATTTTCCTCAGGTGTGCCCTGTTCCTAACAATTAGTTAGTGTCACTCAAACAGTGGTTCTTATCCAGAGGCTATTTTGTCCTGGAGGCATTTTACAATGTCTGCATGCATTTTTTATTGTCATAGCAGAGAAAGGAGAGTATCCCGTGGGTAGAGGCTGGCAACCATACTGAAGGTCTTATAAAGTACAGGATGACCTTCATTACAATATCGACAGTGTAGCAGTAGAATAGTTCTGCTCCAGAGCAAATAGCTAGCTCTTTTAAAAAAAATTTTAAATTTCCTTCTTTTCATACAACATAGGTCATATTTGTATAGTTATTGTTCCCCTTAGGTATGGCCCTTCCATCATTAATACACCCTATACCACCGCCATCCTCCCCCTTCTCCCTTTCCCCACTCCAGTCACTCCAGCTTCTCACTCACCACACGTCATTGATGGATGTTTGGCCCACTGGATGTATCTTCTTTTTTAGTTTTGGAGTAATGCCTTTTTCCTGGGTGAGGACCTGTGCTCCTGGAACACAACAGACCATGCGAGCTTTGATCTCTAGGGATAACTCTGAGGTGGGTAGGCAGGCCAAGCACATGAGGATCCTCTTGTAGTGCAGGTGTGTGGTATGGTTCTTCAGGCTCTTTTATTTTGGTGCATTTTCTGGTATAGGAGACTGTCTTCTTTACTCTTGACCTGTATGTTCACTGGGATCCATGCCTCCTCGTTCATGCTTTCATTCCTATGTCTGTCACATGGTGCTGCTTCTGAGCCTTGTAGTCCTGGTATCTGGTATTGGGAACCTAACTCCCAGTAGCTGGCAGAGGAGAAGTTCCCCAGTGGGGCAGACTTCAGCAGATCGTTGCTCCATCTCATGTCCTCTCTCATGGTTTCCCTTTCTGGCATGGGGCCAAGGCCACATCTCTGATTCTTTCTTCTCTCACTGTAAAAGGAGGGAGCCTCATTCACATTGCACACATCTCTGGACCAGGGTTTTGGTTCCCCAGCCTCCAGAGATGTTGTAGTTGGCGCTCTATGATAGGTCAACACAATAGTTAGTCTCACAGTCTGTCTCTTACAGTTTCTACCATATTTTGTTTGGGTGCTTTCCAGATGATGAGTGTGTCCAGGGCTTTGATTTGTCTCTCTCGTCTCCTATGTATGGTTACAGCTGGAATGCCTGGTTTTCTCATTCCAGGGCAGATCTGATTGAAGTGGGAGTAAATCAGAGGACCCCCCTCCCTAGACCCCTCTCTAAGCCCATGACCTATATAGACTGCTCAACCCCCACTCTCAGCCCACATGGAGGCAGAGGCTGTTTTCCCAGCCCAAGACCCCTAGACTCAGAGACACTGAGAGCCTAGTGGAGCAAAACTCACCCTGCCCCCACCCCAGCCTGCAGCCTAGGCTTTGAAATAGGTGTGCTGGGGACCCTCACCTCTGATCCAACTAGGACAAGAGTAAGGTTTAAAAGGCTTCATGGTTCTTGATACATAGGAGATAATTTGTGAAATATTACTATGATAATTTTGGTTTGTTTGACTTAATTAAGTTCAGTTTCATTACAAAACTGTCCTTCTCTCTTTCCTAAGATAATTGCTATATAATCATTAAAAGTTAGAAATACTCTACTTGAGTTAATATTGAAATTCTTTCCTTAAATGTAAAGATTGAGAAACTCCATTCTAAAAAAATTATATATAATGTATAAAAAAGAGAGAAGCTTCAATACCACAACCAACCCCAAAAGCATTTCTAACAGTAGAAATCCTGTTATTCCAGGATATTATTCAGTAAAGCACAACTACAGTGCTTTAGCACACTCAACAAGGAGGCAAAAAATGCCATGTCTTTAAAACGACAAATAGTAAAACAAGAAGCAAATGACTGCTAACCTTTGCAGAATTTTCCAGAGCTGAATAGGCCTCACAGGTCCCCTGAGTCAGGCATTCCATGGCCAGCACCACAAATTCTCCTGGGCCTGGCTCTGATCTGACATTGGAGCAACCAGTGATGAGCTTCACAAATATTTGTGTCCATTTTATTGGAGGCACAACTCTTTCTGACCTGGGACCAACTCTGAAAACCAAAAATTGCTCTGGAAAAAAAATCCTATGTAGAATTTTAATCTATAGAATTTTACAGACAAAGAAGGTGGCCAATAATTTGGGTCACAATGTTTGTGAGATCTGACTTGTGATTAAGAATGATTATAGTAAATAAGACAAATCCATAAGTCATCAGTATTTCTGACCAGGTCTACACACTTCAGTAAAAACTTAGTGGAAAGATATTTGCTTTATTATTACCTTCTAATCACCCAGAATGCCTCCCATGCCTTGTATTACTATTTCTTTACTTTGTGTATCTTTAAAAAACAAGTATGCATACATGGAAGAGATGCTAAGTGCTCATTCATATCCACTTCTCATCTCCTTCTTAGGTAGATGGAGGAATTACACTTCCCAGCCCCCTTTGACTTAGATGAGGCCAGATGACTAATGAAATGTGAACAGAAGTAATGCTTAAAGCTTCCAGGATGGAATATTTACAAATTAGTGTATTAATCTACATTCTCTGCCTCAGTGATGATGTAAAACAACCTGTGAATATAGTAGTGAGGAAAAATGAAGATAATCTGTTTATCTAGTTCAGTCTAAAGAAGAATTAGAGCCCTCAAGGCAGAGTCCTCTGGTTCACTCTACAAAGGGACCCCCCCCCACTCCCCAACATGTATTTGACTGAATTTTATTTGCTGAGTCAATGAGATTGTGGACTTGGTCTACTGTAGAATCTGCAGTTATTTACCATGTTAATACATCAGGGTATGCAGACCATACCCAGCCTAGGTAATCAGGGAACAAGGGCACCAGCAGTGTCAAGGGGCAGGTTTGTTAGTACTAATACAGATCTGCAGATTCATAGCAAAGACTGATTACCCCTACTGGGAAGTTAGGGTTTTTATACACTTTACATGCTTTGGTGTTCCAGGTGGGCTATCATTGGTAGTAGCACATGGCCTGACATGGTGAAGATAGTGAATGAGGAAGATTCAAGGAGAATCTTGGCTGTATACCAGTAAATTGAGTCAGTCAAGTCATGGCTTATTTATCTACACCCTGTATATCTTAGGTGCTTCAGCATACCTCAGTTTATCATACTTCACCTAATCATCATAATTCACTATAACTTTTTGAACCTTCATATTACATTTTGTTTTTTTCCCCATTAGTCTAAAACTCCACCCTTCCTCTACCTTATTATTATGAATGATAAATTTAAGTGCAAGTGCATACACTATGCAAATCCTACAAGGATTTTTTTTTTTAAATAGAGAATCATGGAATCTATTGCAGCATTTTTTTTT
>PVHY01033128.1:0-11366 GCA_004024945.1 Uropsilus gracilis
ACTGGACTTTGCCAAAGTGCCTTCCTCTGAGGTTCAGAGGGGCAAAGGATTCGTCATTGGACTGTGCACTGTGCCTTGGGGACCTTTGGGTCTGAGAATGGTGACTGGGGTAAGATAACTACCACGTGCGGCTTTCACGACGTTTTGTTCTCCCTGTTCAGCTCCCTTGTTAATAAAACCCTGTTGTTAATTGGTATTTTGGAGTGGCAACTGCTAGGCGCAGGTGCAACTGCTAGGCGCAGGTGAAACGGACCTTGGGTTTGCAATTTGGAGGCTTTTGCCTCGTGCTTCGACCCAATATCAATCTGACACTCAAACCTAATGCTAATGCTGAAGCGAAATTTTCTGCTGTTTCATAAGTGCCCTCACACCTATGTCCCTTCACTGTTTTTCTGTGTTTATTCACTCTCTTTTGCTTACAGACTTTGTCTTTGGCAATAAGATTACCTCATCCTCTAGGATCCTGTACCAATTACTCTTTACTGGAATTCACATGAATAAGGCTTTTCTTTACAGTTCCATGGTTCCATGGTTTTAAAGGCAAGATTGAGGTGGATGGTCAGAAAAGGGGACCTAGACACCAGACTGGAAAGTAAGGAGACAGTTTCACATAAGACCCACTAGCTGAACTGTTCCCTTCGTTTTATAAACAAAGGAGAGAATACAAAGGTGTTTCTATGGATTTCTGCATTGGACCTAAATACGCAGAATTTCCAAATAGAGCTGTGGCAGTGCGCTATAAGAAGTGTTTGAGGCAGTATGTGAGGGTGCTTGCAAATCAAGAAATAAGGTTTATTTACATAGTTAGATGGAAAAGATTGCAATAGTCTGCCTTCTTCTGCCCCAGAGACTGCAGAATAAAGGAAGATGGTAAAAAGGAGGGCCCCAGCTAGTACTTTCCAGGTGAATAAAGTAACTTCCTTTGATAGTCTTTTGGCTTTCCATTTCCCTGGCAACAAAGATTAATTAGTGTTTTAGAGGATCAAGAGGGGATTAAAAGATACAAATGAGAGCTTGCCAATTAGCCAGGTCCCCCACCCACCAGGTTTGGTTCCAGTAGAACCCCTTCCCATTAATCAGCCCAAGACTAACTCTCATTCTGGGTTGCAGTATCCCATCTTAGGAACTAAAAATGACCTGGCCATACCTGAGACCACTCACACAGGTACCTGACTACCTCAGACTCCCTTCTAGGAGATCTCTCTCAAAGAAAGTACTCAAATAGTCAAGAGATACAAAAATCACCAGCCTCAGTACGGTAGGGAAAGGTGACAATGTGGGCATAGGGGCAGTATAGATGGAGGCATCCTGGCTTCCTGAACTTTCTGTTCCCTTTGGGACAGAAACCAGGTACCCTGAGAGGAACGTTTTTTAATGTGTTTTACTTTCTAATTTTCATCCAATATCTGTCAGTTATTGGTTCCCTTTGCTATGACCCTCTCCTCAATATAGCACCTTTATACCACCACCTCATCCCCCTCACTCCTTTCCCCCTAACCACTCTGTTTATTCTAACTCCTCTCTCACTGTAAATCATTGAACAGTGCTTGGTCCACTGGTCTCTATTCATCTGGAGTCATGTTCTTTTACCTAGGTGAAAATCAACGCTTCTGGAACACAGTAGACCAGGGTGCTCATATTTCCCAGAGTAATTGTGAGGCAGGTAGCCAGGCCAAGCTCCTCAGGAACCTCTTGTAGCACAATTGTGTGGCATGGTTCCCAGTCTTTCCAGTGCTGTTTCCCATGGTGGAGTACATGGTCTCCTTTTCTACAGACATGTGTATTTAGTGGGTTCCTTGCCTCTTCATTCATGCTGGGTGTGTCCTCCATTCTGATGTCTGTCACATGGTGATGCTTCTGTGCTCTACATGTGTGGCATCTGGCATTGGAATCCCAACTCCCAGCCACTATGAGTAGAGATATTCCCCAGAGGGGATAGTCTCTAGCAGGTAGTTTTTCCAACTTCTCTCCTTTTCTGTACTTGACAGTTCTGCCATGGGACTCAGCCACATCTCTGTCTTTCCTTCCCCACTGGAAAAGGGCTGAGTTTCAATCTCATTGCACATATCTCTGGACCCTGGATTCAGCTCCCCATCCCTCAAGTTATTGTAGGTGGAGCTCTGTGACAGGCCATCACTATAGTTAGTCTCATAGTCTTGTTGTTGGGGTTCCAACCACGATCTCTTTTGGTCCAACCCAAGTGATGAGTGCATCCAAGACAATTATTTGTTCCTCTCTCCTGTATGTCTGCAGCTGGTGTGCTGATTTTCTGATTTCTAGCGTATGACTGCATGAAGTAAACCAGAGCGGGACACGGCACTCAGGACACCTCCCTGTAGATGGGCCCAGCCCCCCACCGCTAGTTACAAAAGGGTAGAGGCTAGATCCCCCAGCCTGACACCTGGAGACCTCAGTGGTCAAGGACACACCCTTCCTCTCTACCCCTGCAGCATCCTATGCCACCACATGGGTGTGCTGTAGGCTCTCCTAAGAGGCCTGAGTCATTTAGCCATTGGAAGTGACTTTAGCTTCCAACTCCAACTTGACAAGGGTCATGAGAAATTAAATTATTATGATTATTATTTTGCTTTTTAAAAGAGTACATTATTTCTTATTGTGCCACGTTTCCCAATAAGTAAACTATGCAATTCCTAAATTGTGCAAGTTTTTACTGTTAATAAACGCATTCTCATTCTATCCTTTAGAAGTACATGCATTTGTATCAGGAAAATAGATTAACTAAGTCTTTGCCATTGATATGCCTGCCACTCAGTACATACAATAGATTTATAATGATTGGTCCTTTCCTGACCTGTTATTTTATGTTGAAGAATCTGGTCTATGGCACCATAAAAAATGGCATCCATTTCCATTGTTTCTTGATGTTTTGGCTCTGACCAATAAAATCACCTGTTCAAGAAGAACATTATCAAAGGTGAATCTGAACCAGATAATCAGTGATTGTGGAACACGTCCTCTGGAAGCTGATTTTAGAGATGAAGAGAAGGAGAAGAAACACTGTGGTTTTCAACTTCCTGAGACACTGAAAGCTGTTAAATTGCTGTGAGAAGTTTTCCTGGATAAATGGGCAGAACCTAGATTTCTCAGGTGCTTCTAACCCAAGGGTTTTACTTTAAAGAGCTAGAGAGACTGGGATCTGCTCCCTTTCCCACAAGTCTTGTTGAGCATATAAACAGGTGTATGGAGGATGGGGGGAATACCTGGGACCCTTTACTTCCTAGAACTGGAGGGTGAAGAATGGGGATGACAAT
Organism: Uropsilus gracilis; assembly: GCA_004024945.1. Taxonomy (NCBI): domain Eukaryota; kingdom Metazoa; phylum Chordata; class Mammalia; order Eulipotyphla; family Talpidae; genus Uropsilus; species Uropsilus gracilis. The sequence continues at coordinate 3,273 of PVHY01033128.1, forward strand.
AGAAATGGCACCAACAGAAGAAACTGGTCATCTGCACACAAGTTGGAGGAAAGTGAGGAAACTTTTCAGTTCAACAGATTAGTAGGTGTTTCTGAGATGGATCAGCAATTTCAAGAGTGAGAGATCAGAAAATTCAAGATCAACCAGATAAGATTTCAAATGTGGACATCAATGCACCGATCATATTTGGAAATTGTCTCAATTCCGTGGTGGAGGAATATTACCAACGGCTTCTCCTGCTGGGGAGGACAGTACAACAATGACTCACTTGACCAAGAAGATAGAAAGCAAAGCAGGAACTCTTTGTTAAGCTGCTGTTTGATAAAAATACCAGTTTTCAGAGCCGCTTGAGAGAATTATTGCATCTGGCTTTGCGCTACAGAACAAGTTAAAGAAATGATGGAATTTGAATCAATAATAGCTGAGGTATAATATTTTTCTAACCAAATGGCAGGCATTTTGAGCAATACTTGCATACGTGAACTTCATTACATGACAGTATTAACAACATAACAAACCCACAGAGACCCCAGGCCTATGACCTTCTGAGGGGTTGAGTCAATCCAAATGTGGTAAGAGAGCTCTATTCTTTTTCCAATAAGTATATATTTTCTTGTTTTCCAATCAGAAAAAAAGGCTGTGTGTCTGTATATTTAGTATAAGAACAAGTGAAATGGAAGGAGGGGAAAAAGTAAGAGAGAATAAAATTGAATGCATGATTTCAGAGACTATGAAGTGGAGTTCATTGTAGAGGACCTGCCATCAGCCTAAGGATGGAGAGTAGAGCACTGAAAATGTTGACCATTCAGCAAGGTATTGCTCAGTGAATCCCTTGGACATAGAAGATTTCAGGGCATGGTCTCAGACCTCAGTTCTTCAAACCTTCTGTCTCCTGGACCAGTGAATCCGGTCCCATTCTTAGAAATGGAGGATGCCCCTTTCCAAGGGGCCAGGAGTTCTCTTCATTTCTAGGGGTCATGGAGTCTGGGAACCTGATTTGCATATTTGAGAGTCTCTGCTGGAGTACAAGGCAGCAGCAGAAGCCATCTCTGTAAACCACCCCTCATGGGGTCAGCATTTCCATGGTCCTACAAAAGGTCACATCTGCTCAGACGGTCCAGGAAAAATGGTCACTCAACTAGGCCCCTAAACCTGTTGATAAAAGGCCCCCTGGTTCAACAGCATAGTCTGGGATGCAGACTGAGAAGGGTGCATGACTTTGGATGCCAGCACCACTTCCATGTTAGAAAAAAGAACATAAATCACAGAGTTTTCATATTTCTATGTCTATAGCAAATGTTAGTTTGAGTGAAGTTGGGAAGCAGGAGGGAATTGAGCTGAGAGGCAAATGAGATCATGCAAGTTTACACAGCTCTGTGGAGGAATACCCTAATTAGTCCAGAACATCCTACCCCACCCTACTATAATCCCCCCAGTTACTAAGTGAAGTGTCATTGAACAAAATCCACTCAGTTACTTGGTGCCATAACCCCTTTCCAGGGGTAGGAGCCAACAACTTTGCAGGGTCTGGTCCAATAGCTCCACCCACCAAGTGCACAATACATACACTGGTCACCTCAAGGATCCTGCACTCTGCTACCTGACTGGGTAAAGACTATTCAAGTATCCCTCCTCAGAGACCAGAACTTCACGTCATCCTTCCAAACCAACAGAATAAACAGCTCCAGGTAAGCAGGGAGACTGAACAGTGTACAGAGGGAGGCTAGAGACTTAGAACACATGGTTCCCTGAGTGCTTGCTTTGTGAAGGGCCTGAGATCCCACTTGGGAAGCAACTTCCTCCTGCTCATTTTCATGCACTCTTTTCAATAAGTTCCCCCATAACTTTCATTTGAGAATTTTAACATTTTTTTTATTTTTATTTTTAAACAGATGGCACCTTTTTGTATTTTACATTATTAACTACACCCAGGTTCTCTTACCAGGTTGTCGCCCAGGAACCATCTACTTCATCTCCTCTCCCTCTCTCTTGCTCTATGCTTTCATTCCACTAACAGTTAGCTTTTAATTTACCTGCTTCTTTTGCAATTTTTTGCTATAATGCAAATGTAGGTGAGATCATCCAGTGTTTCTCTTGCTCTTTCTGGCTTATTTCTGCTAACATGATTCATTCTGGCTCCATTCATGCAATTGCAAATGCATAAAAGTGTCTGTTTTTAAGAGATGCATACTATTTCAGATTTAAAAAAAAATCTTAAGTGCATAGTCTGGAGGTGACAGAGTGGAGATGGAACCGAGCTATTGGGGCTCTAGTGCCACACGTGCACTCTCTTCAAAACAAGCTAACCACCAAACTAAAGTACACAACTTGGAGTGGAGGCTGGGATGAGTGGGAGAGGTCAGTGGTGGGAGGTGGGAGGTGAACCCCAGAAAATAGAAAAATGTGAAACATACATGTAAATAAATTATTTAAAATAAAAAAAAAGGAGAAGTGGTGATGATTAAGGCGCAGGACAAAGTAGCCCATTTGTAGCTGCAGGAATATTTTCTCATCCTCAGGATCAAATATACCTGCTAGAAGCTGTCCAGCAAAAGAGAGTTGGTCCACTTGGCTTCAAATCTTCAAAGTTGTCCCTTGAGCTAAATCTCTTCAGCAAAGAACAGTTCACAGAGGCTCAGTGGAGGTCTCAGCAGCTGTGGAAACCATCCAGGTAGACAGTCACTGTCCCATGTGCATGGACATCCTGACAGACGCCGTCACCGTGCCCTGTGGACACAACATCTGTCAGCCATGCATCCAGCAGTCCTGGAAGGATCTCTTGGACAGGTTCCCTTGCCCTGTGTGTCGCCACCCACAGCAAGAGAGGCATTTCAGGCCTGCATGATGGTGCATGCCTGTATGTGGCAGCCTAGGAAGCCATGGCTGGGGTCAGGGATCGCGGTTCGAGTCCCGCCTGTGGCACATAGCGAGATAGTCCCTCAAAAATAACTGGGCGTGGTGGCATGCGCCTGTAATCCCAGCTACCTGGGAAGCTGAGACTGAGGATTATTTGAGTCTGTGGTACCCTAGGCAACATGAGCCTGCGGTTCCACGAGCAAAATTAGCGAGACCTATTCTCAAAAACAAAAACAAAAAAAAAAAAAAAAGAGGCACTTCAGTCTCAACCCTCAGTTGACCAGGATCATCGATATGGTCAAGGTCCTGTGCATCAGCAGCAGCTGTGGCGGGCAGCCAGAGAAGGCCCTGTGTGAGCAGCACAGCCAGGAGCTGAGCCTCTTCTGTGAGGATGACCTGCAGGTGCTGCGTGGCCTGTGCACCCCTGACCACCAGGGCCACCTGCTCAGGCCCCTGGAGGAGGCTGCCTCCCACCACAGGGAAAGACTCACCAGTTACAGGGAGACCCTGAAGAAAAGGGATATGCAAAAAATTTGTCAGCCTCCAAGACAGAAAAGTAGCAGAGCTGAGAGAGCAGGTGGAACAGCACCGCTGGAAACTGGCCTCAGAATTGGAGCACCTGAGCCAATGTGTGGAACAGGAGCAGGAGGCAGCTTTGGCCAAGCTGGCTGAGGAAGAGGGAAGTTCAGCATAAGCTCAGAGCTTTTACAGACCATATTTCATCCTCAAAAGGAGGTGAAGGAGGGGCAGGTCAGGTGTCTAGACCTGGAGCTCCCTGCTGTGAGTTCTTTCCCCTTGAGGATTGTAGTAATTACCCAGTGAACTGTTATTTAAATTTATTGGAATTTGAAACTTTTTCAAAAAGGAATAACATAGACCAATTTAGAAATGATCACTTGTAAAGTAGCTGTCACTAAAAAGCAAACTGTCCACCCTCCAGGTAGCAGGTCTCCTCTTATACTCAAGCATGGCCAGGCTTTACTGTCTCCTACATCCTTCCAAACACTCAGTCATGGGCAAATATTAAATTTACATATGACATCAGCTGTGTTTAGTTGTCCAGTGTGTGCATGCTTTGTTCATTTTTCTCTACTTTCTTTATACTTCAGTGTAATATTTGGAGGAAGCTGGCTATATAGATGTGAATCTGTCCCTTTTTATAATCACAATCTGATATAAAGTTTAATGATAAAATATTTTTAAATGTGTAGATAATTTTTAAACAGAAACAAGTGGTATATTCCTTGACTTTGAGGGAACTTTTTATTTTTGAATATCAAAGAAATTATCCTAACCGCTTAGCTTCCCGTGAATAAAATAGGAATTCACAAAATAATATTTGATGCAATTATGTCAAAGAAGAGGAAAATAGATTCTGCTCAAAAGCAAAAATTACACCGTGCTTCCGGAGATGAGAACAATCCAAGACTTAAAGTGGGAGTATAACACTTCCTAAGTAATATAACACTCCCTAAGGGAATTGCATTTGGAATAACCCAGGCTTAGCAAGTTAGTTTGATTTGAAACAAGATAGAGCAACAGGCAGTTAAGAGAGAGATCAGGGAGCTGCTGGCAATTTGTGCTTTGAAAGGAGTGGGGAACACAATCCTGTAGTCTGAAAGTAGCTTCAGAGCACAGGGAGAGGACCAGCATGATATTTTACTATGATCTCCAGGTGTGCAGCCAAGATGAGGTTTCACCCTGAGAGTGCGTCTGAACCTTCTCCCTACACCAAGAGGTGGAGCAGCTGGGCTTTCCCTTCAGCTGCCCAGATGTGGGGCCAACTGGGAGGAAGGAGGGAGGAGTGAAGAAGAAACGTTGTCAGCACCCCTGATGTTTCACTGTTGAGAGCATATATAAGCTTTTATTTTGTTGCTTATGATTTAGCTAATCAAATTGTTATATTCTAAGAGGCCAGTAGCTTTCATCCACCAGGGTGGGCAAAGTACCATCCGTTGACTCGATGAGTATTTGAGAATTAAATGAATGCTCTCTCACCATCATCATCAGGAGTATCTGGAGCTCCAAGAGGATAAGGAGCATCCTGGGATGCCTTGTGTCCTAATCTCAGCATCCTGGAGTCTTGTGATATGTTCAGTCGTGTTATGCATGTCAGTTTGATCTGAGGCATGCAACGTCAAACTGCTTCAAGAAGGAGCTCAACGGGGCTTTATTCTCAAATGTCATAATTATAAAAAATGGTACTGATCCGGGGCGTTCATAGAGAACAGAGCTAGGGAACTCCGAAAATGCTGCACTGAGAGGGCAGCATGAGCACCTTTAAGGTTTTCATTTATTCTATTGATCCCTCAGAGCCACTCATGTCCTAGTCTCCAATCTCTGCAAAGCAACCACTATATGTCTGAGCAAATACAGAATAGCATAAAAGCATTTTTAAATTCTCTCCTTCCTTAAAGCAACTAGTCAATCCAACTGTCAGCTTTCGTGGGCACTCACTGGAAACTGTGTCTCATTTTTCCTAGAATCCACCATTCCTGCTAGTTCCCTGCTGCTCAGGTGTGCGTGCCAAGCCTCAAATTAAAATGGGTGATGGCCCTGTTCATGTGACTCCTGGCAACAGGTGTGGGTACCTGCTTGAGTGGTGATAACCTCATTGTCAACATCAGAGTCAAAAAGTGCTGAGAATTGAATAAAGATTTAACAGTAATTAATGACTTCAGCTCCAAGACCACTTGTGAAATTATGGGAATTGCCTTGTGTTGCACATGAGGCATCAAGGTCAGCTTGATTTGACTGAGGTTGAAGAGGAGACAGAGATGTCACTTTCCCCAATAGTCTATTCTAGGACACCAACATATATGAAAAAGTTGTGCTTGAAGTGAGTGTCATCAGGATTCAGTTTATCCCTCTCGTGTTTTAATTCGAATCCATATTACAGAGGAGAGAGCTCAGAAGGGAGCCTGTACTTATGAGTATTGTCTGAGAGTATATATGTATCATTCTTAGGAGCATGTTGGTTAAAACATGCAAATTATAGGTGTTGATGGTGTGCAGTAATAAACTGCTGAAAAAGGAGTTATTTTAAAGTGGAGAAGAGGAGATTGTTGGTTTCTAGTGGGAGAAAGTATTCCTGACATGTGTACTACAGTTGTAATGAAACAGAGCTTGTACGTTCTGACCTTGCATGCTTAGCTGAAAGTTCCTTGCAAAGTATTGAGAGTTTGGTTCCCTCTTGATGCTTAGAGAACATTGTGAGGTTAAAGAGAGAAATACAGGGAAGTGTTTAAGGAAATGAAGTTCTGATGATCTGAGAGCACCTCCAATTACCCACATATTTGTGAAAATGAGGGCTTGAACCTTGAAAACTGTGCCGTGCAGAGAGTGGGCATCTACACTGCTGGTTGCTGCTGGAGTTCTCAAGGCCATGTGCCAGGTCAATTGCAAACTGGCAGGTCAATCTGCTTGAATTTTCAGGGTCTGAGTTATCCCTCATGGTAGAAACATGCATCCTTTTCCATAAATGTGGTCCTTAAAATTTATTCAGATTTCAAGTGTGATATTGTGGTCGGAGAACCAGAATGAATTCAATGATGTAAAATACATATATACATGTAAACAAATTACTCACAGTTATTTCTCTGGGGTACCAAGAATTTTTAACATTAGGGGCTTGTGTTATGTGAATAAGCATACACTTCATTTTGGTGCTAATCAGACCCATGCAAAATGCAGCTGTGTCTCTCTGTGTTTCTATGTGTGTGTTTTCCTGGTCTCACCAGAATCATCTGTGTGTGTGTGTGTGTGTGTGTGTGTGTGTGTGTTGCTGGGTCTAAACAGAAATGACTCCAGCCCCTGTCTCTCCGCTACAATCCAGTCATGTAAGCACTCCATTTGCTCTTTGCAGGACACATCTCTCTGATGAAGTGCTCCTTCCAATCCATAGTATAGGGGAAGTTACTGGTCTGAAGGACTCTTTTTCCAAAGAAATCTCAAATATCATAACAAAGCTGTATAATTTCCCCCAGCAATGCAGGTCTAAAGAAGCATTTTCCTTCAAACAGAGAGCAAATATATAGGGTCAGGTAGGATATATGTCGACTTAAAGCAAAGGACATTTCAGTCTTTATGTTAAGCCTGAAAGTCTAATGGGATTATTTGAATTTTAACCCTGGTGGGTACTGTGAATGACACTGCCTAAATGGCTTGAGGAGTTCTAGTGATCCTTTCCCTGACATGTTTGGTCCATGTATTTTCTACCAGAGTTCAGGTTGTAAAGACAAACAAAACCTCAGAGGAAGAAATAAGAGAAATATGTGACAACCTGTCAGTCTTCATGTCTCAGTGTTCCATTCTCTGGCTAAAAGGCCTGATTACTCCAAAACTGTGCGAAGGGAAAAATTCAAAAAATTGGGATACCATATCTCAATTGGTGCCCCGACAACATAATTCTGGTTGATCAGAAGAAAAAAAAAGCAAATGCAAAATATTTTGTCATGATTTTAATGGAAGCAAGTGAATATAAGGAAAAGGAAAATCCACAGACAGGTATACACCCATCAAGTCACTATCCATAAATAACAGGAAGCAAATGCGAATTTAGCAGAGCACCAATTCAGGCTTCCTCATCTCTTCCAGCTATGAGTTTGAGGGGTTTGGAATCCTGGCCCACACAGAAGTAAGGCTTGAGCACTTGAGAAAACATCTCCCGGTAGGAGTGGAGATGAGACCTGTCATTGACACTGTAGAAGGAGATCTGCCCCAGCTCATAGTCCAGGTAAATGCCCACGCCCCTGGGTTTCTCCTTCAGATGAAGAAGCACCGGTCCTGGGCCAGTAGCCGTGTAGGCACCATCCTGGAGTCCAATGGTCCACAGGGTGTCCTGAGCCAAGAGGGTCCCCTGTCTCTTCCTGGGCAGGGAGTCTGCACACAGCCCCACGGCCCACTCAGCCTTGTCTTCCACCTGCACCTCCCAGTAATGGCGGCCTTCTTGGAAGCCCTGAGCTCCCAGCACCACGGGCTCAGCCACAAATCTCTGGGCATTCCTGCCAACTTTCCGCCTTTTCCTCACAAATGTCACAGACTTTCTATCCCGGGACACAAGCAGGTTGGGGTGTGCTGTCTGCGGGTCCAGGGTGACCTCTTCTCGGAATCTCTTTATGACCCTCTCTGAATACAGGGGAGGGAGACTGAACCATTCCTCCCTCAAGTGGAAGGACCTCACAGCAGGGAGCTCCAGGCCTTGACACCTGGCCTGGAGATCCTTGACTCCCCTCAGCA
>PVHY01033129.1:0-11363 GCA_004024945.1 Uropsilus gracilis
TTTCTGCTAATATGATTTCTTCATAACAACATGGATGCATTTAGAAGAAATCATATTAGCAGAAACAAGCCATAAAGAAAAAGGCTGAAACCAAATGGTTTCACTAATGTATGGGATATAGTGAAAAAAAATAAATAAATAAAAGCCTTGAGGAAAGTCAAAACAAGCTAAGCACAAAATGAAGCGCACAACTATGAACAGGAGGGAAAGGGGGGGGAAGGGAGGGGAGGGAGGGTGGGGCAAACCCTTGAGATTACAAAGTTGTGAAATTTATATATAAATAAAGAAAAAAAAACACTTTTATGGGAATCAGCAAACGCAGGGCCAGAAAAGTCAGGGGTTCCTTTATTCTTAGGACAACTAAGCAATGCTCTCTTAAAAATGGAAATACTTCCATTGGGGGAGTCTAAAACCTAAAACGCCTTAGTAAAGAGAAGCAGATCCTAATATAATTAACTCTGTGACCTTGGGCATGAAGACACATTTCTTCAAATCTCAGTTTCCCCATCAGAAGAATATGAGTGAGCTAGATCTTTTTCTTTGTTTTTCCGCAAGAAGTAGAATGCTCTGGGAATCTGATGAAAGCAGGGACTTTTTCCTTAGAATAGTGCACTAGTGTAAACAGAAGAAAAAATGATAAACACAGTGAGCAATGACTAACTTTCTAAAAGTCTTTGGTCACTAGCAAACAAGCAAGCAAGACCGCGACCACAGTCTCTAATTTCTTTCTGATGTCACACATTCTGTGATTCCCAGCTCCCCATTCAGGTTCTTGACCTGACCTGAATGATCTTGGCAGAGCTGTATCCCTCATGTTTAACTCCTGTGTGTTGTCACATGATCATTTTCCCAAGAAACTTTACTAAAGTTTCACTTTGGGGCAAATTAATGAAACTGTAAGGAGATGTTTCTTTTCACTTATGAAATTTCATCTCTATCATAAATTACTTTTTGTCATATACATAACAAAGTTGACTGCCATAACCATTTTTAACTGCATAGCTCAGTAGCATAAGTATAGTCGCAGCCTTTGTGCCCATCCTCAGTATCCGTTTCCTGAGCCTTTTTTTTTTTCACTATTTTTGCCCATGGAACTGCAGGCTCACGTTGCCCAGGGTACCACAGACTCAAGCAATCCCCAGCCTCACCTTCCCAGGTAGCTGGGATAACAGGCACGCACCACCACACCCAGCTATTTTTTGGGACTAGGTCTCGCTACATGTCCCTGGTGGGACTCGAATTGTGATCCCTGGCCCCAGCCATTGCTTCCTAGGCTGCCACCTACAGGCATGTGCCACCATGTCCGGCTCATTTCCTGAGCCTTTTCATCAACCCACTTTGAGAAAGAGGATACCAACTAAACAATAACTCCCATCCTCACCCCCAGCTCCTGGCAACACCCAACTATTTGTCTGTCTCTCATAAATTTCACTATCGTTTACCTATAAGTGCTATCATATAGTAATGTCCTCTTTATCAGACTTATTTTACTAACCACGGTGTCCTGGAGGTTCATCTACGCTGCACATTTTTTGGAATTTTTTCCCTTTCAATGACTGAAGAGTATTTCACTGTATGTATAAACTGTATTATGTTTCTCTTCTCCTTTGATGAGAGATATCTAGGCTGTTTCTGAAGCGGGGTAAGAAAATAAGCAAAATGGGATGCTTAACTAAACTTAACAAGAGGGGCAACTGGCTCTATAAAGCCAGACACTTTTTAGGTTCTTTCCAGCCCACACAAACAGTAGCAAGACCACATAAAACTTAAGCAGTGATAAAAATGTATTTACTTATTGAAAGACAAATTGGACAAGAGTCACTGAAGAGTACAAGGAACCTCTTTAGTAATATTACTGAAATCAGGTGCAAAAGAGGGCAGAAGACCTCTAACCAACAAGCCACATATATAATGCGACTTCTGCCACCCAGGTTCCCTCAGGTTCATATCACCTGCACAAAGCAGTTGCCAGTCAAAAATACAGTTCAAAGCTGGGCACGGTGGCACGTGCCTGTTATATTCAGCCTATGGAGTGGCTGGGGCTAGGGATCATGGTTTGGGTCCCTCTCGGGGCAACATAGTGTGACCTAGTCCCCAAAAAATAGCTGGGCATGGTGGCACATGCCTGTAATCCCAACTACCTGGGAAGCTGAGGCTGGAGATTGCTTGAGTCTGTGGTACCATGGACAACATAAGCCTGCAGTTCCACGGGCAAAAATAGAGAGACCTAGTCTCAAAAAAAAAAAAAAGTGCAGTTTAACAACAGGGTTTATTTACAAGGGAATTCAACAGGGAAAACAAAAAGTCCTCAAAGCCACGGTGGCAGTTATTTTACCCCAGTCACCATTTTCAGTCCCAAAGGTCCAAAGACAATGATGGTGCCCCCTTTCCTCTCCAAACTTGAAGCAGGCACTCTGCAAAGTTCAGTCTTTCTCTGGCATCTTCTCTTTGCTTCTTCTCTCTGCAGTGTTCCTGATATGGGGCAATTATGTAGTTGAAAAATGAATAGGCACCAAAATGCCTTGGAGGGCGGGGCTGAAAGAAAGATAAGCAAGAAGAAGCAAGATGTGTCAAAAGGCTAATAAAAGGAAGAAGCAAGGATAGGGGAAGAAAAGAAAGGAGGAGACGAGAATGGTGGACTGAGAGAACAGGTCCATATGGCCTGGCAAGTGTAAGCCCCTTGGAAGAGTGAGCTGGTATCTGGAGATGGCCAGGGATTTGAAAAGCTGATTTTGCATCAGCACTTGTGGAAAAAGTTTGAAGTACCTTGGAGAAGTGGAGCAGCACAGAACACTAGAGAAGAAGAAAAGAGAAGATGCTGGAGAAAGACTGGACTTTGTGAAAGTGCCTACCTCTGCGGTTTAGAGGAGCGAAAGGGCACCATCTTGGACATATGTTTAGGACTTTGGGACTGAAAATGGTGACTGGGGTAAGATAACTGGCCACTTGTGGCAATAAACTTTTTGTTTTCCGGGTTAATTTCCCTTGTTAATAAAACCCTGTTGTTGAACTGCATTTGAGTGGCAAATGCTACATGTTGGTGAGGGAACCTGAGTGGCAGAAGCCGTATTTTAGGTTTGTTTTCCCTATGGTTTGTTGGTTAGCAGGTTTTTGTCCCTTTTCATCCTGATATCATTCTGAGTTGCTCTGCTTCTCCAAGGCTCTTCACTTTTTTTCACAATTTCTGATGCACAGATCAGCTTTCTAAATCCCTGCTCACCTCCAGGTACTGCTCACCTCCTGCTCACAGCAGCTCACTTGCTGCGGTGCCACACTCAACACATCAGCCACTCTTCTACCGGTCACCATGACTCCTTGCCACCACAAGCTCACTCTTCCAGGGTCTTTCTCTTTAATCTCTGCTCCTTTCCTTGTTATTGCCCCCCACTCTCTCCTCTCTTTCTTTTTCTCCTAAAAGTCAAAGGCTCCAATTTCCCCCTACACACCCTCTAGGTGATACATTTTTTCTTCCACACCTGGAATTTCATCAGTGCCTACATTTTAATACTGCCCATATTGTAGTCCTGGCTTTATTACTACACAGTCCAGTCTCTAGTCCAAAGAGCATGTGCATCCACAAAATGGTAGCTGCCTCACCTTCAAACCAGATAAAGACGACAAGTCGGCACCATCGATCCTTCAAAGGCCAGAGATTCAAATCCAACAAGGAAAACCAGGATGGCATCTTCAATTCTTCTCCAAAAAGCACAGCTCTGACCTTCTTTCAGCTCCAACTCAAGAGTAGCCTGGAAATCAGCAAGACTCACTCAATACTGCAGCAGCAACCACTTTAGATATCCTACAATGAAAACAGCAACATAGCAGGTTCTTCAGGTCTCCAGATAATTTTCAGGCTTCACAGTTTCAAAATTAAACCAAGTTCTCAAGTACCAAATTTCCAAGTCAACTTACATGAGTCACAAGTTTCTCCAACATGCTTCTCTGGGCTCCTCAGCCCAGGTCCAGGCTGTGCCCTGCCTGCTCCTGCACTAAGAAACTGACTTCTTCTGCAACTCTGCTCTTTCTGTTCTACCTTCTCTCTCCTCTCCATGAGTTTTGTCCCAGTCTCCTCCCTAATCTCCTAATCTTATCACAAAGAGGCTTGACTTCACTTCTCCAAGTCTCCACCCTCCAGGACAACAATGGCTTCCATTCTAATGCAGCACCACTAGCACACAACCCAGCCTCCATTTCACCAGAGCTCTCCTTACATTTCTGCAAGTTGGTATTGTGAATAATGTGAATGTGAATAATGTTTCTCTAAGTAGTCAGGCACAAATATCTGTTTGAGCCCCTACTTTCAACTGTTTTAGTTATGTATTCAGAAGTGGAATTGCTGCATCCTAGGGTAATTGATACTGAAAGTCATAAAGAACATCCTTGAAGCTAAATCTTTGTGTACAGCTGTCTTCATCTTTAAACATTTTTTTTGAAAAATTTAAATTGATTATGCACAAACACACACACATACATATTTATATTTGTATACCTAGAGTTCTTTCACCACCTTGTTACCTGTGAACCATCATCTTGCTCTCTTGTGCTATCCCTCCCCCAATTTTACCCTCTCCATTACCTTGCTCTATGCTTCAGTTTTGCTGACAGTTTGTTAGTTTTAAGTTTTACTTATCCTTTTGTTTGTTTGTTTTCCCTATAACCCACATATAAGTGAGACCCTCTGGTATTTATCTTTTTCTTCCTGGTTTATTTCCTCTAGCATGATTCCTTCTAGGCCCATATATGCATCAATTTTGTCTTTTTTGATTGCTGAATGATAAGCTATTATGAAAATATACCACAATCTTCTGATCCATGGTATCCTTATTTCTAGGTTGGAATTATAATTATAATTATAATTATCAATTATCAATTATAATTGAGGGGCTAATTGTTTCTAAATATTATTGAGTCTTTGAATACAATTTGTCAAATCACAGTTTAATTTTTTGTGATTTAAATATTTTATTTAAAAGGTACATTGATCAGTTGGCAATCAAGTAAAATGTGATTATTTTTGGTCTTTCAATTCTTTTTTTTTTTTTTTTTTTTTTTTTTTTTTTTTTTTTTTTTTTTTTTTTTTTTTTTTTTTTTTTTTTTGAGTCTAGGTCTTGCTATTTTTGGCTGTGGAACCCCAGGCTCATGTTGCCCAGGGTACCAGAGACTCAAGCAATCCCCAGTCTCAGCTTCCCAGGTAGCTGGGATTACAGGTGCACACCACCACACCCAGCTATTATTTTGGTGACTAGGTCTCACTACATGCCCTCTGCGGGACTCAAACCATGATCCTTGACCCCAGCCAAGGCTTTCTAGGCTGCTGCTTACAGACGTGGGCTACCATGCCCAGCCTTGGCCTTTCAATTCTATATCATTTACCCATATATCTGTCCTATGTTGGTACCCCACATTGTTTTTTTTAATTTTATTTCTAAATTCGTATACATTCTTAGATAAGTAAATAGGGTAAATGGTTGCTAGCATGCCTTCCCTCCTCCACGTCCTACCCCCTTGTGTTCACTCAGTCTCCACTCTCATTGTTCTTTTTGGGTTTTGTTGGGTTCATTGGTCCTTTGTCTCTTTTTCTCTGTGGCTGTGTCCTTTTGTCGGATGAGGGACTGTGTTCCAGGGCCATGGCACATCGTGCTTGATGGTTTGTAGTCCTTAGCTTTGTATTGGGCAGCCATTCCATGTTCATTTGGGGTCTATAGGTGCCTTCTAATTGCCGGCGCCAGTAGGTCTCCTTGTCGCTCTGCTATCTCTCCACCTCATTTCTCTGACCTCTGGCTTTGGGGATCTTTTCCCCCAGCCATTGTCAGTGGTGAGGTTACTCGATGAGGGCAGGCATCCACTGATGGACCTTGCTGTGGAGCCAATGCCCTGACTCTGCATGCTTCTTCTGAGTGTTGCGCTGGCTCTTTTCTGGCCCCTCATCTGTTCTATATGGCTGTGTGCACGTTTGTGCTATTAGTCCTCCTCCTGTGAGCTAAGTGGAGGGAGGGTGAAGCAGTAAGGGTGTCATCCCCCGCCGCCCCAGCTATTCCTGGATCAAGGATGTATCCAGTGCACGCCGGCCGGTCCCCCTTGCCCGCCAGGTCAAAGGCAGAAGGGCCCAGTGGGTGCTGCATGGTTACTGAATGGGTGCAGTTGCTGGCCTAGGTTCGCCAGCAGCTGCGCGCGCCTGCCCATCAGGGCAGGTGCAGCTCCCACGTGCCAAGCTGGTCAAGCTTCTCAGACCAGTTCCTAGGCCCCACCTACTGCTGAGACGTCAGCAGGAAGGGCCTAGTGCCGTGTGGTACCCCACATTCTTAAATGCTATAACTTTGTAGTAAGTTTTGAAATTGGAAAATAGAGGTACTTCAATTTTGTTCTTTTTCGGGATTATTTTTATAAGTCTGATTCCCTTGGTTTCCATATAAATATAAGCCAATATTACTCATCCTGTTTTCATGTGGATATTTGTCAATTTCTACTAGGAAAGCAGCTGGGTATTTGACAGTGACTGCTTCCAATAGGTAGTTCAAATTGGAGATTACTGTCAACTCAACAATAATAAGTTTTCTACTTCATGATTATGCAGTTCTTATTTCATTTCTTCCAATTATATTTTAAAAATATATATTTATATTTCGTACCTTGTAGTGTGGGAATTCAGCACGTGTTATGCTAAGTTTACTCCTAAGCATTTTTTGATGTGATTCTAAACAAAAGCTTTTAAATTTAATTTCATTTAATTTTTTGATTGTCATTGCTTTGTATAAAAATATAATTTTGTATTCTTGCGAAAGTGTTTCTCTTATTCTAACATTTTCTTTGTGAATTCCCTAGGATTTTCTAAATATAATGTCATGACACATGCAATCAAAAAAATACTTTTTCTTTCCATCTGACTCTTCTTTTTCTTGCCTAATTACTCCAAATAAAACTTCCAGTAAAACACTGAATAAGAATGGTGATAGCAAACATCTTTGCTGTCTATAGCTGTATATGAGACCTTGTTCACTGAACTGTATGTAGTTCAAGTCCAGGTTGCTCTGCCACTGGAGATGGAAACTGAATGTACCTTGTTCCAATCATTCTACTTTAAAATGGCATAAAATATTTATTAACTTTCTACTTTGATTTTGAGAAAACAATTGAGAATATGACAACCCCTTTATAAATTAAATATTATGTAAATTTATAGGACAAAAACGATGAAGCATGATTATGAAAATTCATAATTGAGAATGAAACCTCTGGCTTCAACAATTTTTCCTTCTTAAAGGTCAGCATTATTAATAAATCATGATCTTTATTCTTAAGTAAGGCATACTGGGGTCCAGGTGACATTCCTGAAAGCACACAGAATTCCTGCCTGCCTTAGAGAAACTTGAATAGCTCCACATCTATTAGTATAAACCCCTTTTGATTAGAAGTCCTGCTTGCTTGTTCTTTTTATACTTTGTCTTCATAAATAAATTTGTATCCCAATTAATATAAAAGTAGGTTGGAAAAGGATTTCCCCCTTGGGCCAATAATTTCCTCACTCTGAGAAATGAGGAAAAAAGGGGTCACAGCACTTTTTTTTTTTTTTTGACCTGGATATGGTTGCACAATGGATATATGCTGTGTGTACATCCATGTTGGCAGCCAGGGCCATTTCTGGAGGTTTGACCTCTGATGAAGGGGGAAAAGACCTGCTGGTTATACTTGCTGGGAGTATTTGGGTGTGGTTTGATATTGCATCTAATTCTTAGAGATAGGAGTGCGTGATCTGTTTGGGTAGCTAAGACAAAATATCACAGATTGGGTGGTCTATGAAAAAGAGAAATTTATTTTCCACAGTCTGGATTTGGAAACCTAAAAGCAAGATGTTGGCAGATCCAGTGTCTGGGGAGAAGCCACCCTGCATCCTAGTTATCATTTGTCTTTTTCATCTTCATAGGGCAGAAGAGGTATTGTAAACAGGGCTGATGAGGGGCATAGTAGAAAAGGGCACCAATAAGGAGAAATTGCCCAGGTGATGCACACGTTGCCGGAAAGCAAGTAAAAAGGCACCATGGGTGGAATCGGTGGATGAAAGGATAAAAGCCACAAAAAAGTAGCACAGCGGGGGGGAGGGGGGGGAGGAAGGCACCTGGCATTTCGCACCCTGGGGAAGAGGAAAAGTTGTAAGAAACACAAGTACAGGCCTTTGGTTTGAAAACTGGAATTTGAACCTCTGAAAAAGAGAGGATAGCTTATTGAAAAACTTGGAATCTGTACGTTGAAAAGCTTGGAATCTGTTATGCTGGAAAACCTGGGACCTGTGTACCACTGAAGATGAGAAGAAAACTTGGAACCCATGTGCCTTTCAGAGAAGGAGGAGTTGAACTTGCTGGATACTGGACTGTGTGTGAAATACCTGCTTCAGGTTTGGAGGGACGAGAAGATATCATGTAGACATGTGCTTTGTAAATTTTTGCTCAGGTCTGAATAGAGAGAAGATGGAAGCATTTTAGGACTTTGAAACTGGATAGTTGTGGGTTTCCAGTGAACCCACAATCAGGCTTGTGAGTCTCCAGTACACTCACAGCACAGTGTGCAGGATAAACCAGATGGGAGGGGGGGAATCTAGGAATCAGTCCAAAGCCCAAAAGAATGACTGCACATGCAGTCTTGCATGCAGTGAAGTTTATTTGTGAAACCATCTTTTGTCCTTTTATAGTAATTGAATACAAAGGAAGACTTTGAATCATGCTGCATATTGTATCAACTAGTTTGTTTGCTATAGACATATATACTTAGTTCCCAAGGTGTTGACAGATAAGTAAGAGGGAGAAAGAAAGAGGGAGTAGGGAATGAGAAATGACTTGACCAAGGAGACTGCCAAGAGAAACAGTGGGAGTGGACCTCTCTTGGAAACAATATGCTGTTTTCTTATCACACGAGTATTCTCAGTGGTTCCATTAGTCCATTCAGACACAGTTGGGGTGGACCTCCTTTGAGAACAGTATGCTACTTCCTTATCACCTGAGGATTCTCAGCAGTTTGGTCAGTCTCTCTTTGTGTGTCTCCCAGGTCACCATAAGGTCTTTATGGAACAGTAGTAACTGGGGTAAGATAATTGGATACTTATGGCCTTAGTGGCTCTGGGTTCTCTTCTTGTTTGTAAATGAATCTTCTTGCTTTGAAACTGGGTGCAAAGGAGTGTAACAAGGTGACAAGGCTGAATTGGGGGGCTGTGATCCCATATTTGTAATAAGATACAGCTGAGGAGGAAGATGCAACTGTGGGCATAGACTAGAGGAAGCATTTGGAGCAAGGGGTGAAGTCTCTGAAGAAATGAGCACAGGCACAAGAAGAACATAGGATGAGAGAGTATATTAATGCACGAAGGGAGGAGACATGCACACCCAGACTGGAGAGGATGAGGAAAGAGCAAGCATTGTGTCGGTGTTCTGCTCAGCTCAGCCTAGCCAGGTGGAGAAGAAAAGCCAGGAGCTTTTGGAAACCTGGACTTGGTTACATCTGTCCTTCAGAGGGCGGCTCACTGGAAAGAAGTCTTGGTTACATGTGTCCCTGACAAGAGGGGGTTTGTTAGAAAGCTGGACTTAATGTTGACTGGACTGGGGTGAGGGGACCATGGCCCTAGATGGCCCTGAGTATGCTTGGTTCCTTACCCTCTCATTAATAAATCCTGCTTTTGTTAACCTGGTCTTGTACTGCTGTGATGTGCGTGTGGATGGCCCTGGTAGTGGCAGCTTTAAAGACCGGCTTTTTTCTTTGTGTGGTAGCCTGAGGTAATTTGCCTGCCTCTCATCTGCTAGCAGAAGGACCAAAGCTAAGCAGAAGAGAGACCAATATTGAAATTAATCACTATCTGGGTTAGAAGAACCATGTGCACAATGGAAAGACTACGCAAAATAACCGTAACAAGACTTATTTACAAACAAGGAGAGTATCCCAGTTAACTAACCAGTTTAGTGTTGTTTTTTTTTTTTTTTTTTTTTTTGAGACTAGGTCTTGCTATTTTTGCCCCTGGAACTGCGGGCTCACATTGCCCAGGGTACCATGGACTCAGGCAATCCCCGGGCTCAGCTTCCCAGGTAACTGGGATTACAGGTGTGTGCCACAATGCCCAGCTATTTTTTTGGACTAGGTCTCGCTGTGTTGCCCCAAGTGGGACTTGAACCACATTCCCTAGCCCCAGCCACTTCATAGGCTGAAGCTTACAGGCACGAGTCACTGTGCCTGGCTTAACTATCCAGTTTCAAAGTTCTAAAATGCTTCCATCTTTTCTCTACTAAGACCTGAACAAATATTTATGAAGAAGCCCATGTTTCAGATGATGTCTTCTCGTTCCTCTAAACCTGAAGGCATTTCACCACAGTCCAGTTTCCAGCAACTTCAACTCCTTTGAGAGACATGGGAGTTCCAAGTTTTCTTCTCATCTTCAATGGTACATGAGTGCCAAGTTTTTCAACATACACAGATTTGAAGTTGTTTTAGTTTACACAGATTCCAAATTTCCCTTCAAGTTATTCTCTCTTTCAGAGGTTCAAATTCCAGTTTTCACACCACAGGCCCATACTTATGTTTCTTTTAACTTTTCCTCTTCCCTATGGTGGCCAAATCCTGGGATTCTGACCTTTTGAGTCATATCCCACCCCAGGGTTGAAGACCATGATGCCATGTACCCCATGTTGCCTTTTTGTGGCTTTTATCCTCAGGTCAGATTCCACCTACAATGTTTCTTTTCCTGCTTGTGTGCAAGGTGTGTAGCAACTGGGCTATTTCTCCTTGTAAGCATCCCTTACCAGCTGTGGCCTTCATTAGGCCCAGTTACAGTTCTGAGTAGTCTTGAAATTGTGCATGCAGGTGGAAAAACCCAGAGAGTGACCTATTTAAATATCAGTCCCTTCTTGCTAGTTTTGGTGCCATTTTGCACCTGGTTTCAGTAAGAAGAGCCTCAGATTCCTTCCATAAGGGCACTCACATCTTTCATAAAGACTGCACTATCACAACCAAGGTGCCTCCCACAAGCCCCACCTTTAAGTATCCTTGCACTGGGGGCTGGGTTTCAACATATGGATTGGGGGGTACAAACATTCAGTCCATAGTAAGAGGGTACCCTAAGTTTGGTAGCTAGCTACTAAAACAGTTATTACTGCAGTAGTCATGTTATCGGGGGATAGGGACACCCCCGTTTAAATTCCTCCTTCCTATGGGTTCTCCCGCCTGCGCGCAGCAGCTGCTCAGATATCAAACCTTAACAACTAGGATAGACAAGAGATTTATTTACAGATACGGAAAAAAACCAAACCGAAAGAGTCCACACCCTCACAAATGTTCCAAAGGAACAGAGCCCCACTTCTGCTCCTCAAGGAGCTTCGTGGGGTTTACCT
>PVHY01033130.1:0-11362 GCA_004024945.1 Uropsilus gracilis
AATGTCCTTCTCCTGGGCGAGGCTCTGCCCTCCTGGATCACAGCAGACCAGGCTGCTCACATCTCCAGGAGCAACTGCGAGGCCACGCTCATCAGGAGCCCTTTGCAGGGCAGGTGTGTGGTGTGGTTCTCCAGACTCCTGGATTTTGGACCTCCCTCTGGCGCAGGACCCTGTTCTCTTCTCTTCAGACCCATGTGACCTCGGGGCTACAGAGCGCCTCATTTCTACTGCGACGCTGTTTCTTGGTTAGTCTCCATCAGAACCTCATCAATCAAAGGCTGTTCTTGCCTCTCTGAGGTGGGTTCCCCTGGCTATTCTTTTTTGTGGCTACAAACAAGTGCCCGTCTGTTGGGTGGCATCCTGGTTCTTATAGGACCCTAAATGTGTCCCAGAAATGAGATGCATTGATAGGCTCTGCTATTGGGGTGCTGTGCATGGAGGAAGCCACCTTGTACACCCTTGTCACCACCTTCCAAGAAACCTTTTTAAAAGCTCTAGGACAAGGACTGACTAGTGCGGAAGCTTTTGTTTTTCTGGACATTGGGAATTCAGTTTCAGCTAATACAAAGATCAATCTTATACAGAGTGAGGTTTTGATAGCATATCTAATCAGATGCTCCTTCCATGTTCTCCTAGAGCCTTGAAGTGGGAAGTGGGTTGACAGGGTTTGTCTTTTCTTCCTCACCTGTCACCCCTCCTGGCTGCATGCCCCAGGGCAAGGTGACAGGGAAGGAAAGGAAGTGAAGGATATCTTTCCTACTTTATTTTATTTTTAATCATTTTGTTAAATGTATATGAATACATGACTGTTGCATTCCTTGGGGTTCTCCCTCCACCTCACCCCCCCAAGAGCCCTCTTCTCCATCTTCCTGTGCTCCTCCCTCCCCTAATTTCCTCCTCCTCCCACTCCTTCTCTAGCAGTCTGCCCCAGCTCCTCTGTCAGTTCATTTTGGGTTTTTCCTCACCCTTTGTTTGTTATTCCTATATCCCATCTATAGGTGGGAGATCCTATGATTTCTGGCTTTTTCTTTTTGATTTCTTTCTGCTGATATGATTCCCTGTAGGTCTAGTCATATCATCAAAATGCTCCAGTTTTGTCAGTTTTGATGGCAGAGTAATATTCCTTTGTGTAAATATACCACATTTTTTCAAACAATCATCAGTTTTGGGGCATTTGGATTGTTTCTGTATCCTGGATATTGTGAATAAAGCTTTGATAAACATTTGAGTACAAGTGTCCTTTGGAATTAGTGTTTTTATGTCCTATGGGTCAACTCCCAGTAGTGGGGTTGCTGAATCAAATGGTAGTTCTATCTTCAGTAGTTTGAGGCTCCTCCACACAGCCTTCCATAGTGGCTGGACCAGTTTGCACTCCCACCAGCAGTGTAAGAGTGTTTAAAGAGGATCTTTTTTAAAACCTAGCCTAGTTGGTGCTAATCTTTGAAAACAGCCAAATAATGACCATTTTTTTCAAAAAGGGACATTGCTGTTTTTTTTGATGATGCCCTGCTGGAGATCACTGGCACGGCAACATTTCCCTGCACTCACTCCCTGGCCTTCCTGAGAACTCTTGCAGGCAGCATTCTGGAGTCTTCCCACGAGGCACTAGCCTGGTGGTGCTTGGCGGCTCCCACTTTGCCCACAGACAAGTTGGCATGTTGTTGCTCTGAACTCAGAAGTGCCATTTTCTTTCTTTGCTCTCCATCGTGGAAAGGTCCAACAGTCTCATCCTTTGGGACTTTTCTAGGTAAGAATCAGGCACCCAACTCCAGGGAACACAGAATCTGTGGTAGGCAGAATAATGACCCCTCCTACACAAGCCCCTCCCCTATGGCTGAAATATGTGGATGTTTCCATATATGGCAAAAAAGACGGTGGACTTTATAATGAGGATTATTCTGGATTCCCTGGGTGGGCCTAACTGAATGCAAGCACCGTCTATCCCAGTTTGGTCAGAGAGAAAGTTGTGACCACCGTCTATCCCAGTTTGGTCAGAGAGAAAGTTGTGACCACAGAGAAAGGGAGAACGTGCAACAGGAAGATGCTCTCACTTTGGGTGACCTGAACATGGAGGATGAAGGCCAAAGACTGAAAGCTTTGATGACCTCTAGAAACTGTGAAGGGCACTAAGCCCCAGCCAGCTAGGAAAGGGGAAACTGAGTCCTATACCCACAAGGAGCTGAATTTTGCCCGTAATTTGCATGAGCAGAAATGGACTCTCCCCTTGAACCTCAAAACAAAACCAAAACCAAAAACACAAAACCTCCACGTCTTGATGTCAGCATGCCGAGATTCCTAGCAGGCTGTAAACTAATAGATTTGTGTTGTTTCTAGCCACCATTGGTGGTGATTTGTTCTGGCAGCCCTAGAAAATGGTACACTCTCTCCCCCGGTCTCATTGGTTTCTGCCTCTTAGTCAGCATGGGCTGTGAGGAAGGGGAGAGAGAGTCCTTCTTTGGTAGGGGGATTGACTTTGTAGTACAAGCTAGGTCAGGCAAGACAGGGTGGGCTGAGGGAGTTCGGGGGAGCTGGGAGGCCGGTGAGCCCCAGCTCTCCAGGAATCTTTACGCTATTTCTCTGGGCTCTCTTGTGTTCTCTTGGCATTCTCCCCTTCCAGGTTGACACTGCCCCTTTATCCTCTCTTTCTAGGTGCACGTTGTCCACTCACTGGGCCAGGTGTGCACAATCAGGGGGAGGGTGCAACACAACAGATATTGGTCATAGAGGCTAATGGGGGAAGAGCAAAACCCTGATAACTCATATACCCTCCATGCCTCCACTCTCTACCGCTGCTTCTCTTGACGCTCACCCTATGGATTTGGGGAGTCAGTGATGTACTTTAAAAATTGGTTTTTTAACTAGTGTGGCTGGAATGTTTATGTGGCTGGAAATACCATCTTTCGCATCCAGGACTTTTCTTTAAATACTCACTCGTCCAGCCACAACACAGAGGCAGAAAAGTCTCATCTAGCGCTGTTGGAAAAACACTAACTGTGAACCTCCTGTCTGTTGATCTGCGTTTCAGAGCACAGGCGGTCCCTTCTCAGCATTTCTGTTCCTCACCAGCCACCTGCCTCTCTGCCAGACGGTGCCCGGGAGGCAAACCCTGACTGCCCTCTGCTTTCAGCCAACTCCCTCCTGCACTGGCCTCTGTTCTCTCCTGCTCCTGTGACCTCCTGAATTAACTCCTGTGACCTTCACCCCTTCAGCATCTCACTCTGTTCTATGCAAAGTGCTGGCTGGGCAGCGGCCCTCACCCTTGAGTCTTCCCGGTGCAGAAGGTGGCTCAGATTTGCAGGGACTAGAACTCTCAGCTGTTTTACTGCTTTTTTTCCTGCTGCTCCTCAACCTTGAACCGCCCCCCCCCACCTTCTTCTTTTTTTATTTTTGAGACTAGGTCTCACTATGTTGCCCTGGGTAGTCCCGATCCCGCAAACTCAAGCAACCCCCAGCCTCAGCCTCCCAGGTAGCTGGGATTACAGGCGCCCACCACCACCACACCCAGCTGCTTTTTTGAGACTATGCCTTGCTTTGTTGCTTAGGGTACCGTAGTCTCAAGCGATCCCCAGCCTCAGCCTCCCAAGCAGCTGGGATTACAGGTGCCCGCTACCACGCCCGGCTGCTTTTTCGAGACCAGGTCTTGCTATGTTGCCCAGGGTGGTCTCAAACCTGCGAACTCAAGCGATCCTAGGCCTCTTGCCTCCCAGCACTTGGATTACAGGCACGTGCCACCACGCCTGACTTGATGCAAGTTTTCCCTCTCCGGACAGGTTTCCAGCACCTCCTGCCCCCTCCAGGATGTTCCTGCCCATGAATTACAGCCCGTCCTGCTTTGTGGTGTGGAGCCTCCTCAGAAACCCTGGGCATCAGGCCCGGGTGGCATGAGGGTGGGCCGGCATGAGGGTGGGCCGGAAGTGATTGTGCAACGATTGCAGAAGGCTGTGGTTTGACTCCTTCACAAAGTCTTATCTCAGCAGCCCAGACGCAGGGCTCTGCCAACACCCGCAGCTTCTCTGTTTCCCATTGTGCAGCCCCAGCGAGGCCTGGGGCAGGGGCCCCGCTGGGGAGTTTTAAGCAAGAGAATATCAAGCAGGGTAGCTCCCACTTGCCTGACATGTATCTGAAGCCCCAGAGCTGAGGACAAAGGGCGACAAGTGTCTCTGGGTTTCTGAATAGGTCTTGCCTCTGGCAGACCCTGCAGGAAGGAGAAAAGACAGTGGAGCTGGAGTGAGCCTCATCACACCTCCAGCCTGGGCAGGGATGAAACCATCCCTGGGGGGAAGGGGAGTGGGCAGCTGTGGCATTTCCTTTCCTCTTTGTCTGAGGGAACCCACAAGAGAGTGGATCCAGTGACATCCCAGGATTGGAGCTGAGCAGACTGAGGGAGTCAGGGAGAAATGGAGGTGTGGCTGCTGGGACCAAGCTCAGACATATAAATGGGCGGACACTGGTGTTGCTTCGGCCTCAGGAGCCTCAGAGTGGGGATTACCTGAGCAATGACTGAGTCCTAGAAGAGGTAGGGGAGAGGGGAACTACGTGCACCAGCAGAATTTGAGATGACCAGGACATGCATTTCCCAAGGGCTGCAGTGGAAGGTCATTGGCGTAAACCAGGAAGGCTGTCTACACAGCACAAGGGATTCCAGTCATAAGTTGTTTTACGATAGACTTCTGTGCAGGAGCTGAGGAGTTTGCAAGAAGCTTCCGAGAGCTGTGGGATAGCAGTCAGCTTTGGCTAGGGATCGCGGTTTGAGTCCCACTAGGGGCAACATAGTGAGACCTAGTCTCAAAAATTAGCGGGGCGTGGTGGTGCACGCCTGTAATCCCAGCTACCTGGGAAGTTGAGACTGGCGATTGCTTGAGTCCGTGGTACCCCGGGCAACGTGAGCCTGTTGTTTCATGGGCAAAAATAGCAAGACCTAGTCTCAAACAAACAAAAAACAAACAAACAAAAAAACAAAGCAAGTTGGCTTTGAAGGGGACTTTTGAGCTGGGGTCCCCACAGTGAGACTTTGATGACCCCATGAAGGCATCACACAGGACTCTCCCTCTATCGAGGTGGTGGTCTGCGGTGTAGAACAGCATCTACCACAGAAGATACTTTTACTCCTCATTCTCTTCTTCCCCTGCCCTCGGCACTGACCCTGGAGAAGCCAAAAACAGAAGTGTGAGGGGGAGGAGGATAAAGGGAGGAGTGAAAAAAGAGCATTCTTTCCACTCTGTAGGGCTGTTGTAGGGTTATCATCCCCATGCTGAGGTTAGGCTCTGTGTGTGGTGGTGGGGTGGAGGCTTTGAATAGGGATTGAAGTACATTTGTCTGTTTTTCTCATGATACAAGTTTCAGGTGTACAGCAGAACAATCCAGCATCTCCATATTCTACATAACGAGCCCCACCAGTCTCCATCCACCATGGTACCACAGGCCTCCTTTAACTGATTTGCACACCCTGCAAATCTCTTCCCCTCTGGGAACCACCTCTTCCCCTCTGGAGACCGCCATTTTGTTCTGATAGTGACTACAATTTTAAGAGGGAATTTTAAGCCAGTTTTAATTCTTGAAAATAACATCTTTGAACTAAGCCTGGATGGTTGCCCAGAAATGGAGAAAGGGGATGGGAGGGAGTGATTTCTCTTTGTACATCCCTGAATTTAGCCATTTGATAAATTCCAGGGAATCCAGGCTGGAAGGTAAGTGGGCAAGAGTTTCCTCTCAAACGTTGGTAGCCTGGTTCTTTCTTCTTCGTCCCTCCTTGGAGTTTTTGATATTTCATTTTTGAAAAGATTTTATTTTGAGATGACAATGACAGAAAATTGTGAAAATAGCATGGCGTTCCCTTCTACCCTTTCTGCAACTCCCTTTAAAGTTACTAACTTATAAAAAGAAAAAAAATTACTAATTTACGTAAACACAGCACAATCCTCAAAACCTGGAAATTAACACCAATACCAGATGAAGAACTAATCTGCAGACCTAATTCTTTTTGTACCTGCTTCCTGACGAATGTGTTTTTTGGCTGGAATCCAGTCCCAGATCCCAGATATTACACTTAGTTAGTTGTCATATATCCATAGTTTTTCCCTTAGTCTTTCCTTTCATCATCAATCTGAAGATTGGATAGATAGGGTTTTAACATTCTTGATGAATCATTTTGTGAAATCTTGAGTCCCCTCTATAATCCTTCCCCCCTTTTTGTAACCAAGACAATCCATTGGTGATCTTTTCTAAATACTTAGCTCTATTTGAAAGTTCACAGCCATCACTGGATTTTTTTTTTAAAGCTTTATTTGGGTAATTCATAGACAATGGTGAGCTATTTAAAGGGTACAATGTGATGATTTGATATATACACACATAATATACACACATACAAAGGGATTCTCTCCCATTGAGTCAGTGAACATATCCATCGCCTCATATAGCTACCATTTTTCTTTTGTGAGAACATTTAGTTTTACCCTCAAATAAAATTTCATTTGTCTAGTACAGCTATCAAATATATGATTTTTTTCTTAAAACTTCCACCTGTGACCTGATTTTGTCTTATTCTTCTATATGAGTCTTCAGACAATTGAGACCATTATATTTCTACTCCCTCTGATGTCTTATCCCTTACTCCTGCCACCAAATCATCTTTTCTTTAAAGGAAGCCTCTTCAGCATTGCTATTATGACATGGTTTTAAGTGACCTCACACAGGGTTTACTATACCCCTCCCCCCAAGCTCCAGTTGTGTCTACATAGATGTGAGTCTTTCTGCTTATTATCTATGTGGGCTTTGAGCAGAGTAAAATCACAGGCATTATCCTCCAGATTCTATATATCTTATCTCTCCAGGCCAAGATTACGTGAACATTTGGTGCATTTTTTGTAAAGGCAGGCAGGCCCATAGCACGACATGCTAATTAAATATCCATTTTAGTGGCTGGAAGTGGGTAATCTCGGCTCTTGCGTAAATTGTCCAGAAAAGTTTGGTGTTTTTCTAAGAGATAACCTCTGGGGTAGAAAGCTAGATAAGTGAGGAAGCCTTCAATACAAGAGCGGATTGCCAAATTCCAGCCAACTAGTCCTTGGCTGGAAGCTCTTGTTCTATCTTCTCCAAAAAAAGATATATTTTCAAACTTCAAAAATACATTTTCAAAAACTAGAACCAACGCTTAAGGGTTTGGCAGAGTCTGGGGGAACTTTCCTTTGCTGAACAGCCAATGAAAATGGGTTGATAAGCACAATGTGATCTGAAATGGAGGAAGTATTATTGCTTAAAGATAATTCTCAGAGCACATTTTATCAGCCTCTGCTGGCAGAAGTACTCTCTGTACCCTGGTTGGCAATGAGGGGTCTGCCCTGACCCTACGTGCTCCTGTGGCTCTACTGGAGGAATCCTGGCCTCTCTGCTCCCATGGATACCCCGCTTTTCTCATCTCTCAGAATCCGCAAGTTCCAAAAATAGATGGCAGGAAGCACGAAAGGATTGTGGATGCCGTGTCCATCCTGGAGATAAGACCTAGTGTGAGTTCAAGCTGAATCGTTTTGCATCTGTTTAGAGTAAGAGAACCAGCAACCGAGATGGAACAGGACTCCATGCACCAGGGAATTGGGCAAAGCACTGTCCATAACTTCTCCAGCAGTGACTTTCAGAGTAGAATTCTACCAGCGCCTACGTGATGAGAAAGAGAAAAGTCATCTCTGACATCCAGGGCCCATGCTGCTGCTCTTGTGATAAGTTGGTCTGGTGCTTGCAGCTAAGTCTTGATACGCCCAGGTTGCATATCAAGAATTCAATTTCACAGAACATCAACATCAGACAAAATCTGCTCCATGACATGAAGCCTCAGACCATGTGTTCAAATCACAATGCCAAAGACCCCCCTCTCCCACCTGAAGGCTGTTACCTTGCCAGGCCTACCTGCAGCCTTGTAGTTGTCTCTCATTCCTAGAAATGAGACTTTGAGACCCTCACATATAAAAGAGTTCCTATTTTCTGATTGGACCTGAGCCACCCTCTCACCCAACCAAGCTTGGTCAAAGGGTGGGCAGAGAATGGAACAATACACGCTCGGCAGATAGTAATGAAAGTTCAACCTGTCTTTTTTTCAAAATAAGCAGACAATGACATGAAACAAAATAGAGGGTCTAGGGGAAAAATTATTGCTGAATAAGGGGAAAAAGCACCATCCCGAGACCTGATTTGGGTCCTTAGCGATGTATTTGTATAGTTTCCATTTTTTTAGACAATTCATCACAGAATTCCCAGGAAACTCTTATTTAATAGGGGAACTAAGATCCTCATTGGAAGAATTAAGGAGCCGAACTGATAATGTAGAACACAGAAAGTGGTCATATTGAAGGGGACTTTAGAGATTTTCCTAGAATGCGAGAAAAGATAACAGGGCAGCGTGTCACAGACATAAAATGACTCAGTCCCAGAGCTCTTTGTGTTTTCTGTGAAGAAGCAAGCGAGATTCTGTTGCTTCCTGCAGATTGCCTGGCTCAACGCATGTTCCCGACCTCTGATGAGGCTGCAAAGCCAACACCAGTCACTTGCCACTATGGATGTGATTTCGGTTCTGCCAAGATGGTGCACTCAGGTGAGGTGGGCTTCAAGTGAGTCACGTGACCAAGAAGCTGGTTGGAGCACATCCCAGCTGCTGTTGATGCTATTGGCAAAGGCAGCTCTAAGGGTGTTGGTTTTCTGGTTCAGTAATCAGCTTCCTGACAGGGCAGGGTGCAGGTCTGGCCACAGCAGGTCAGCTATGGCTCCTGTCTGGGCTGGCAGTCCCTCATTCAACCCTCCCTGGCTGAGTCAGGAGCTGTGGGCCCCACTGACAGCCTGGTTCCCCGATGTGCCTCTTGGAGTCACTCCTAGAAGGTTCATGTGAGCAGTGCTGTCTTAGAGCAAGACAGCAGGACACATGATGTTGTCATATTCTCCCTGTATCGCCGTTAAAGAAGTAGAAAGAACTAGGTCACATTATGTTGAGGTATATATTTTATTTAACACGATATACTCCAATATTATTTCCACTGTACCACGTTGTTGTGGGTTTATCTGACTTGACTACCTCTACCTTTTAAGAACTCCATAGCCACATCACCTACACCAGCAAGAACAGTTCATATTAAACAAAACAAAACAAAACAACAACAAAAAAGGGCAACAACAGGTGCTCTCAAGTAGATGGACAGCCATCCAAACTGGACCAAACTGGTCCAGCCACTATGGAAAGCTGTGTGGAGGACTCTCATGCTACTGAACATTGAAATACCATTCCATCCATCAATCCCACTACTGGGAATCTACCCAAGGATACAAAAAACACTAAACTCAAAAGGACACCTGTACTCAGATGTTTATTGCAGCACTATTTGCAATAGCCAGGATAAGAACCAACCCAACTGCCCTCAACTAGACAAATGAATCAAAAAACCCATAGTATATGTACACAGTGGAGTATTAGTCAGCAATTAAAAAAGATAAAATCATGCCATGGATAGAGAGCTTGGAAGGCATGATATTAGTGAGCAGAAGGAAAATGATTAATACTAGATGGTCTCATTGATGCGGGGACTATAGATAAAGCAAACAAAAGGGTAAGAAATCATAAAAACTAACAAATTGACTATAGAAATGAAACATTCAGCAAAGGAGGGAGGAAGGGGGTGAAACAGAGGAGGAAGGAACACGAGGGAAATCAGTGATGGGTCACAGGTGATATGGGGATGGGAGAATATGGGGATTACAATGATGCAAAATAAATAAATAAAGAAAGAAAGAAAGAAAGAAACCATCCTAAAAAAAAGAGTTCAAAAACTACATATGACTCTTGTTTTGGACACTGCTATTCTTGTGTTTTCAACTCTCGGTGATTCTGTAAATAATTTAGTACCTTGTAATAAATCTCTCTGCTCAAACCTGTTGGTTGTATTTTCTGCAATTGAACACTGGCTGATACAGACACAATAACCAGATGAGAATAAAGGATTCAATATTAAGCAGCAAAACTAATGTAGAGAACACACTTGGATCCTAGACACACGTGGATACCTGTTTTGAATTGTAAAGACTAGAAACCTCAATGCACTCAGACAACCTTCTCTTGCCCTTCTATTGAAGATAGTACACAGATTGACCTCAGGCTTTTCTGCAAAGAGAAACAGCAAAAGAAAAGAGGACAATAGTTATATATTGGAGGGATAAAAGGCATGTCTTGAAAATTTTATACTCAGTCAAATTGTTTTTCAGATGTAAACAGAACAGAATGACAAGGACGCATGAAATGCATTAGGTGTAAAACTTTCTTGAAAAAAACAAATGCTGTATTTTCTTTATAGCAATCTTTCTTGTTTCACTTCTGCCTCTTTTTACTTTATAATTTCTTGTTCTTTTTTTTTTCTGGCTATTTTCTTTATCTTTTTGAGGATACTAAGATATTACAAATTTTTTGAAGTGTGAAAAAATGGAAGTGTCTTTTACATTTTCTTTGAATAGTGATTTCAGGTATGGAGGGTGAGAGTGCCGGTCATGTGTCTTGACATTAGTTTTCTTTGTCTGCTCTGAATTTTAGTGTGCAGCCCCTTCTGGCATGCAGGTTCCACTTGTTTATTATTGCCTGTCTGTTTCCCCTCTCTGATTTCCTCTGACTCCCCCCAGCCTGCCTTGATCTAGCAGCTTTGAAGTTTGTCTCCACCTGGTCGTGGCTGTTTGCAGTTGCTGACCCTCAGTGATATCTAGGTGTCACAGATACAGTCCTTGAGTTCCAGGTGACTGTCTGGAGCCCCAGTGGAGAGACTGGGGCTTCCTCCTAACTTGTAGCATCACAGAAGCAAATCATAGGAGTGGTTCTACACTCTGTCTAGAGCGGGGGAGCCCCACCTTTAGCCCTGGTCTTTAGCCTCCTGTGTGTGTGTGGGGGAGCGGAGAGGGTAGGAAGCTGTTCCCTTTGCTAGTGGTGACAGTCAGTTGCTATTCTCTGAAATGGCCCTCTGGCTCGTGTATAGTCACTTGCTATTAGCATCCTTCCTCATCGGTGCTGTCTGTGCTGTGCTAGTGATTCATATTCATAGAGACTCCTTGGTATGCCAGCTGCCTGGCACCTGGAAATGCTGGAGTTGCAAGAATGTCTCTGTTCAGCCATCCTTTGGCGGGGGGGGGGGGAGCCCAAATTCCGAGTGTTTGCGTCACTTTCTGTCGATAACCAATGCTGCGACTGAACCGGTCTTTGGTGACCTTATTACGATCCTAAAATGGCCTTTAGCCAGAGCCGTAAGGACACTTTGAGAAAAGTAAGAGTCTGTTACTTAACAAGCACTGGGGGTTACCGGGTCACACCAGGAGGTCATACAAGTGTGTCACAGGACTGGGATGA
>PVHY01033131.1:0-11364 GCA_004024945.1 Uropsilus gracilis
GCTAAATATGGGATCATATCCAGATCTAAGGAGCTTGGTGAGGGAAAGTGAGAAAGGATAATGACAGAGATCGAATTTAGCTGAAGAGGCTGAGATTGAATGTAAACATGAACTATTTAGCTAGTTTAGTAAGTCGAAGAAGGTTTTTTTTCCCTCTATGTTTCTGAGACTAGCTCTCACTATGTTGCATGGGGTAGTCCCGATCCTGTGGACTCAAGCGATCCCCAGCCCCAGCCTCTCAGGTAGCTGGGATGACAAGCGTCTGCCACCACACACGGCTGCTTTTTCAAGAAGCAGGTCTTGCCATGTTGCCCAGGGTAGTCTCGAACCCACGAACTCAAGTGATTCCTGTCCTCTTGTCTCCTAGCTCTTGGATTATAGGCGCATGCCACCATACCCAGGTGTAGAAGACTTTTTTTATACAGTGTAAAAGAATGGTTTATAATTAGACAAGGGGAAGAAGAAGTAGCTTAGAAAAAACTAGATTAAGTAAAACACTAGTTTTTGAGGACTACCTGGAGGCGGGGTTTTATTTATTTGTTTATTTATTTATTGAGACTAGGTATTGCTATTACTTATTGATTGATTGATTGATTGAGACTAGGTATTGCTGCTATTTTTGTCCATGGAACTGCAGGCTCATGTTGCTCAGGGTACCACAGACTCAAGCAATTCCCAGCCTCAGCTTCCCAGGTAGCTGGGATTACAGGCACATGCCACTACGCCCAGCTATTTTTTGGGACTAGGTCTCGCTGTGTTGCCCCAAGAGGGACTCAAACCGGGATCCCTAGCCCTACCCGCTTCATAAGCTGAAACTTACAGGCACAAGCCACTGTGACTGGCTTATTTATTTTTTGAAACTAGGTCTCGCTACGTTGCCCAGGGTAGTCCCGATCCCGCGGACTCAAGGAATCGCCAGCCTCAGCCTCCCAGGTAGCTGGGATTACAGGCGTGCGACACCATGCCCAGCTGCTTTTTTCAAGACCAAATCTTGCTATGTTGCCTGGGGTAGCCTCAAGCCTGAGAACTTAAGCGATTCCAGGCCTTTTACCTCCCAGTGCTTAGACTACAGGTGCACGCCACCATGCCCAGCTATTTATTAACTTGCTGTTTACTCCTGAGGGAATGTCTCTAAGGGTTAATATTGGAGGAATGGGGATGCTATTCACTGGGGGCAGATAATGCCATTCTGCCTTCAGTATTCTGAAGTCAGAGAAGATAAGTGAAATGAAATTTTTTTTATTTACAGTATGAGCCCTGGGCAACTACTGTGGTGGCTCCTAACAACCAGGACAGTCCCACAACAAAAATTATCCAGCCCCAAATGTGAACGGTGCCATACAGGGCACCTTGGACTAGACAGCCCACTGCAACGATAACTTCCAAGGAACACCCCAACAACGTACATGATGGCGGCGGTGGCGGTGCTGGCGCTCTGCAACCTTGACCGTGATTCTGGTGGAGTGCTTCCGGTGGCTGGAGTCCCAGGCGTGCACGAGGAAGCTCTTTTCATGGTCATGCAGTTGTAGAGCCCGTTTAACCATCACCATGCCGTCGGTGCCCAGTCTGAAGTGGGTGTCGTCCGAATGATAAGCTGTTCTCGGCTGGCCGGTACATGCTTCAAATCTCACTGCAAGACAGAAGTCATGGCAATTAGGAAACTGGGTGGACGAAAGATGAGAACTTTCCTTCTCTGAAAGAAGAACTTGATTCATCCACCAAAACCTTGACTAGCATAAACAAGCACAAGCAAATCAAACCACAGTCAGGTAACAGGAAGCCAAGGTGTCAAAGCTGTCAACCTGGTCATTATGTTTTGTACAATGACAGGGTAACTGTTAATTGCGGCCTGGATTTTTCTTTCTCATCTATTTGTACAGTGAGAACAGTACCCAGACTAGAGATCAAACCTTTTTGTTACTAATAGAAAAGTGGATTCCCTCACTCAGAATCTGAATCCAGGACCCCTAAATTTAGATTCTTAGTTGCGCCCAAAAGTTAAAGACCAAGGTGCAGTGAGATGACATAGATCGTCTCCACTGAGTAACCAGTAGCATCATGGCTAAGAGACCTGGGTCTCAGGTGCTAAATCCTATTATCTCTATAACCCTGGGAAAGTTATTTGATCTCTGTGCCTCCATAGACATAGAGTGAAGGTAACAATAGCAACTACTAGGGTTGTTCTAAGGCCAGGCACAAAAGTAAACACTGCCTTACAGCATATAAGATGAAAATATAATAAACCAGTTTAGCTTCAGTCAGCTGTTTCTTCAGTCCCCAGGAGTATTCAACAAAAGACAATGATATCTAAATATTTATTGAGTACTGATGATATACTTGGTATTTGATGTAAAGAGAGGCTGGTTACAACCCTAACCATGACTTGGATTGCTGTCAGGGGAGAGAATAAAGGTTGCATAGGAAAAGTCTTTTGGTCTCATCAAACAGGGTGGTAAAAAATGCAAGAGACAGAGAAAGATACTTGTCGGGGGGAATATTGTGGTTAGTGGCTTAGAGACAAAGCTCTGTCATAGTTATTCAAAATAGACTGTAATAACATGTAAAGCTGGAGAGGTTGTGGTGAAATGGCATAGTTCAAAGGCCCCGTTCAATGGATTTCCACCAAGCTATCTGCCAGAAATTGCTGGGTTCTAAGGACAAAATAGGGAATGGGACAGACAAGGTGCCTGTTCTTTTTTTTTTTTTTTTTTGGAGATTAGGTCTTGATATTTTTGCCTGTGGAACCGCAGGCTCACGTTGCCCAGGGTACCACGGACTCAAGCAATCCCCAGTCTCAGCTTCCCAGTAGCTAGGATTACAGGCTCACACCACTACGCCCAGCTACTTTTTTTTGGGGACCAGGTCTCGCTTTGTGCCCCCAGCAGCACTCGAACTGCAATCCCTGGCCCCGGCCATGGCTTCCTAGGCTGCCACCTAAGGCATGCCCGGCCAAGGTGCCTGCTCTTGTTAAGCCTACACTATTGTATAAGAAATAGTCATACACAGAAACCAATAATTTCAAGTAGTGGTAAGTGCTAGCTATAAAAAAGAGTTAAAGAAGGTGATGCAAGAGTGACTGGGAAGGGGTTTCGGGAAAGTATAATTTATGCTGGCTGGGTAGGGCAGGTCTCTCCAAGGTGGAGTTGTCTAGGCTGAGAACTTGGAAACACTTGGCTCAAGAGCTTTCTAGGCTCAAGGATCAGTCCACCAGGCTATTCATTTGGGAAACTCTCAAGTTGGCTTGTTTTCTTCCCTTTCTAGTCATCTCCCCTCAATCCTCCTCCAGTGGAACTTCTGTTTTGTCCAAGTGATCTTTTATTTAAAAAAAAAATCCTGCTCTGCGCCTGTTTGTCAAGGCTAGAAACACCTTCATGCTGATCCGGTCTGTGGCCAAATCTAACCCAAGTCGTTCACAACGCCGGGGTGTGGTTTTCACTTCTTCCACCAGAGGGCACCCTCACAAATGCTTCCTTAGCCAAGGGCCCCACCCTTGCAGGAACAGATGAGACCATGTCAGGGGCCTGTTAGTGGTGAGAGGGTTAAGCAACGCATATTTCCCCCATTTTAAAGACGAATAAACTGATAATCAGAGAGATTAAGAAATTTCCCGACCTCCCATAACTAGTCAGCACAGACCTGGGACTGGCCCTTCACTCTTTTCCTTTGTAACATTTTAAAAGGATGGGTTTATTAGGAGAAGGAAAGAAGATGCTTGCAGGGGTACAAGGAGGCGGAAAGAGCTGCTTTGCTTTGTCTCCCTCTTGACTTTTTTTTTTTAAGAGACTAGGTCTTGCTAATGTTGCCCAGAGGTAGTCTCGAACTCACAGACTCAAGCGATTCCTAGCCTCAGCCTCCCAAATGTAGTTGGGATTATAGGCATGCGCCATCGCGCCCAGCTAAATTTTTAGAGACTAGGCCTCATTATGTTGGCTGGGGTAGTCTCAAACCTACAGGCTCAAGTGATTCCTAGCCTCAGCCTCCCAGGTAGCTGGGATTACAGGTTCACGCCACCGCACCCAGCCTTCCCTCTTGACTTTTTAAAAAATGGCTTCACCTCCACCTCCCAGCTAGGAGCCTATAGATGGTAGAAATCTGAAGCAACCCCACCTGCTGCTTGGAGTCTCACCAGGCCAAAAACCAAAAACCAACTGAACAGTCACACCAAGAAGGGCTGGGCCACAGAGCAGCGCTGGGTTCTTCAAGGAACTCCCTCCCACTTCACTCTTTAAAAAGCAGCTCCAAACCAAGCCTCCAGGCTGGAGCCAGGGCTCAGCTCCCATCCTTGTGGGCTTGGTGTGGGGTGAGGGGGAAGCTAGAATGCTGGCGGGAAAGAGCCACAGAAGAAAGGTCTGATCTCAGCGGCCATGCCTGGACTCTAAGTCCACGCTCCCTGTTTTGGTCCAGAGGCTGGAAGCTGCTGTGAGGGGAAGGCCCTGCTGCTGGGGTCTGGAAACACCCCCAGCCACAACCATGGGCCACGTTTTGAAAAGAGCAAAGCAAGTGGGAGGAGAAAATTGTTATTTCTAGTCTTTTACAGAGACAAGCTGGAAGACAAGTATTTGCTAAACACCCAGATGAGCCATAAAATGACAAGATAGGACAAGAGCCAAGCCCCCTTCCAGGGTGGACAGACACTGCCCTCCGACACTGCCCTCCCTCCCTTCCTTCCTTCTTGCTATTTTTGCCAGGGGTTGCCTGGGTACGGTACCACAGACTCAAGCAATCCCCAGCCTTAGCTTCCCAGGTAGCTGGGATTACAGGCGCGTGCCACCACGCCCAGCTATATATTTTTGGAACTAGGTCTCGCTACGTGCGCCCCCCCCACTCGCCGTGATCCCTGGTCCCCGCCGTGGCTTCCTAGGCTGCCGCTTAAAGGCATGCGCCACCATGCTTGGCCAACACTGCCCTTTCGAAATCCGAAATGGACTTTCAATAGACTTTTCTTTCCCAGCCAGCAAACAAGAGGTTTGTAGAACTGCCTTCTCCCCACGCTACCTCCCGGCCCGAGCAGCAGGCGATAGGACTGTGTCCGGGGCCTGTCGTGGACACAGAGAACAAGCAGCCTCCTTGACGGTGCTGAATTCCTTTCCACCCAAGGCCAGTGAGAGTTGGGACAGGCATGAATGGACTTGCCAGGGGTGGCAGACTGGGGGGAGAGAGAGGCTTCACAAATAACTCGATGCGAGCACTTAACCTGCTGGGCGGCCAGATCCTGCCTGCCAGGCACTCAGGGGTGCGGGTGGGTGCAGTGCAGGTGCGGGATAGGAGGCCAGACCTGAATTCCCAGGTGCTCATCATGGCCCATTATCTTCCTGGGCAGCCTGATTCTCTGGGCTGATTAACCGGAAATTATAGGAAAAGCTGGGTGGATGGGGGAGGGGGAATTTCCACCTCCTACAAGGCTCCAGGAAGCTTACTCCACCCCTGGCAAGGGCTAGGCAGTGTCTTCAAGCCACAAAAAAGACTGCCCTGGGATGCACCCGTGGATGGGATAGATATGTACCTTCCTGGGGAGTGTGTGTGTGTGTGTGTGTGTGTGTGTGTGTGTGTGTGTGTGTAGGGGGGAATCTCTAGGATTACAATGTGAAATTTATATATAAATTAAAAAAAAAAATGTGTACCTTCCCGTAATGTGACTTAGCAGCACACCTGCCTCTCCTAATCCTGTCACTTCATCAACTAATCTAGAAGCAAAGGCCAAAGGCCAGAGCAGGGAGCCCTTGGCCACCTCTAGATGGGAAAATCCTGTCACCACAACGAGCTGTGATTGCCATCCTGCAACCACAACCTCAAGTAATAGCCTCCACCACCAAAAACGTGTCGGAACATCAGGTACCAGCCTGTACTCTAAACACTTTACACCTAATAACTCCTTTAATCTATTTAATCTTTGAGGTTGGTATTATTGTGGTCCCCTTTTTTACAGGGAAACTGAGGCAGCTGAACCCAGACAGCCTAAGTGTTCATGCTCCTAGGCCTTGCAGCAAGCCAGACCCTGGCACTGGCTCTTTATGTCATTATGACTGACCTGACCCCCCATAACTCCATTCACACTTTTGGAGTGTCAGCCCTGGGGGTCTGATTCCAAAGTGGCTCAGCGCCCCTCATTGTTCCTGTAAAGATAGACTAAGAGAAAAGAAAATGGGACAAGGACATTCCAGGACAGTATGCACGTGCGCGCGCGTGCACACACACACACACACGGGGGGGGGGGGGGAATAACTGCAGATGGGAGGGAAGGATGCAGTTGGAAGGTTAAAAGGGGTCATTTTTTTTAAAGTATGTTTTCCTTAAGCATCTTGGAATTACAATGCCCGTTACAGTGACCGTCAGTGACTTAAAAATGGTAAAAACGATGACTTTTCAAAAGTGACTCGAAATAAAGCAAAAAGACGGGCTCATTCCAAACACAGCAAATGAACAGACAGGAAAGAGACATGCACCCCCTGCCCCAGCTCAGGGAACAGGCACTTCTGTCAAAGGGCCTTGAAGTGACTCAAGTTCAAATACATGAGACCCAAGTTCGCTGAAGTGAGGAAGGGCGAGGGCCTAGGGGCCAGGACCTCACTTGGATCACAGGGGTGCCCCAGCCCCCAGCCCCCTTCAGGGCTCCCGCCTCTCCCCCACCCCTGCCTGGCTGGAATGTGAGTGGGTAGGAACAACACCAGCTCAGAGACCTCTGGATATTTCCAGGAGACACTGGGATTGAAGGGCAGGGCCCAGCTAGCTGTGGCTGGCTGACTGGGTAACTAGCAGGGTACCCCCAAGCCTCAGAAGCAACCACCGGAGGGTAGGGCTGCATCGCCCGCACACACAAAGGCCCACATTATGGATTGTTCACCCCCTTGGAGCGCACTTCCCACAACCCACACCAAAGCCTGATACCAGAGGCGCTGCATTTAGCTTCCTTTCAAGGACCATTTGAACCTGAGCGCTCGTCTCCAGAGATCCTCCCCAGAAAGTCAGCTGTGACCTCAAGGGCAAGATCAGAGAAACTTCTGAGGCTCCCGGGGGTCCCGCCATGGCGGACCCCCAAACCAAGGGCTTTGGTTTCTAACCTCCATGCTGAAGATAAAAACATGGGCAAAAGGAATTCTGGGGAGACGGGCACATATCATTAACAAGACTGGGGTTCCTTTCAGCTGTCTGTCTTGTTCTCCATCAGCGCACGTGGCAGCGGGGAGCGACCCTGGCATGTCCCTTTGAGGGCTGTCCATGAAGCACAAAGCATCACAAGTCTAGGAACACCCACGACAGCAGAAAATCCAATTTTATCTTTAAAAAAAAAAATGGACAGCCCTGGGGATTACAATGTTGTTAAATTTATATATAAATTAAAAAATTATTATATAAAATAAACAAACAAATAAATAATAAAAATTTAAAAAATGGACAGGAAAAGACAAGCGGTGTGTCTCTACCTGGGGGGCAGTGAGGAGACCCCAGCTGCATCAAGAAACTGACCCTGACAAGCCCCACACTGTGTCCATTTGCCCGAGAACCACGGGCAAGACTGCAGACGGCCTCGTAAGACACAGTGGCCCTGGACAGGGACTGGGGAGCCCTGCCTGTGAATGAGGAAATCCAGGCTCAGAAAACCTCTGTGAGGAGAACTGGGCCAGCCCACACAGCCGTGAGGCAAGATAGCCTGCGGTTGGTCGCCAAAGCCACAGGTGGGCAGCAGGTGCAGCCGGCACGGATGAACCACTGGTAACACTCCCAGCAGGCCCCGGCCAGTGAGTTCAGACAGAAGGATGGGACAACTGGAGGGTGGCTAGAAGGAGAGTCACAGCCCAGGCACCCCTTTCTGCAGCCCCCCTTACACATACTCCCTCCATCTCTTTGGATGAATACGGGGTCTGGAGGTCCCGGCTCCAGAAAAACTCAATGGTCAGGCTGTCAAGTGAAGGGGGAAGTTTTAACCATCAGATTCAAGAATGTTCCATTACCACATTACATTAGCTACAATGAAAGTTCCTCTAAACAGACAATTTAAACTCCAATCAACTTAAACTCCAAACATCTTATCCAAGATAGCAGCTTGCAGTATCAGCGTCCAATGTGGATGTTACATCCACCAAGTCGCTGTAATGTGCTCCGGGTACCTCGGTTGGGGCTCCCACACCCCCCTCCAATCTCCAGTGTTGGCAGGCAGCACCCATGGGGTCCCCGAGAAGAGAACTGACTTTTCATGAAGTTGATGGACTCCCTCCTCCCAGTCCCAAACACATGACGAAGGTCTCTGCCTTCATGTGCACCCTAAAAGCAGTTGTTAGGCAAAGACTCTGCTGGGGGCGGGGGTGCAGCTGGTAACAGTCTCCTTGACTCCACGCCCAGCAAACTGACTGGGATGACGAGCAGGGTCAGGACACAGGGGTAGCTGGGCTGTAGATGAAGGGAGATTAAGCCCAGGCCTCTGGGGAGGGAGCCATAGATAAAGGGGTAACCACCCTCAACACCCCCACTTCGTTCTGAGTTTTGCTTCTTTCAGGCCGAG
Source organism: Uropsilus gracilis (assembly GCA_004024945.1). NCBI lineage: Eukaryota > Metazoa > Chordata > Mammalia > Eulipotyphla > Talpidae > Uropsilus > Uropsilus gracilis. Next base: position 8,498 of record PVHY01033131.1, read on the forward strand.
GGGGGCTACACCCTAATCCTTTGGGAGTCATTTTCCCTGTGACGTAGCCCAGAGACCTCCCCCCTCCTCTCCAGAGTTCCTCAGAGGACTCTCTCTCCAGCTGGTATCCCTGGGCTCGTCCTCCTTCCCAGGCACTACTCTCAAGCTGGAAGTAGTGCCACAAGCAAAGCAAGGTCCCTGCCCACATAGGGCTTCCACCTCGCAGAGATACTGGAAGAAATCCAGGAACAGGAAAACAAACAGATGAGGGGGCTCCCCTGGACCTGCGGTGGTGACTGGCGAGGCCTCAGAAGGGGCATCTGAAGAGATGCTCTTGCTTCCGGCTGCAGGTCAAAGCAAGGAAGGGAGCCCGGAACAGCGTGGGAAGACAGGAGGGGGTTGCCCACAGCCCAACCACCACTTCCTGGGTGCTGGCTCCATCCCAGCACTGAGGCCCAGCTGTGAACACAGCAGGCAGTGCGCCCCGCCTCTGAGGTTGGGTCCCCGGGACTGCAAGCAGCACTGGTTCCTGTTCTGCCAGGCCGGAGGCCTCCCCCAACCCCTCATCCTACTTGAGAAGAAGGCCAGCCCGGAAGTCAGTTTAAATCATTTTTCTTCCCAGGCCTCTCCAGGACAACTGAGAAACAGCCCACGAGAAAACTTGGCCCAGTGTGAGTGCACGTTCCCGCCTACCCAGGGCTCAAGAGTGGGGGCTGCTCTCCCTTGCCCGAGACCCCAGCCTTGGCTTCAGTTCTCAGGGGTAGAATGAGCGACCAGGACTCTCCTCTTTAAAGCGAGAGGAGGAGAAGCGATGGAACTCACTCCTGCAGGAGAAGCTGGCAGCCGGCCTGCGGCAGAGGTGGGGGCGGGAAGCTTCCCCCGCAGAAGGTGGGAAACTTGTTTGGTTTCATCAAAAAGAACAAGGAGAATGGCCAGGCCCTCTGGCTTCCACACTGAATATGGGGAGTTTCATTGTCCCAGCTTCTGACTGTGTGATTAGACCCATAGTAAAACTCAGCCCGAACACCTAAATACAGACCTGCCTGAACACAGAGGCGATAACCGACCATTCCCACGGGCCCAGGGCTGTGACCCAGGATATTCCTGCGGCCTGGTTGGGCAACTGCAGGAGCTGTTTGCTTATTGATTAGAAAGAAAGGGCTCCCTCTCACCGCCTCACTGCAACTTTCTCTTCCTTTTCCATTGGATTCCCTGAGGCCAGAGAGGACCCAGGGTTCCAAATTCCACAGCAGCTGAACTCTCCCCTCTGCCCCCCAATCCCATCAACCCCCTCTTGCCCCCACAGCAACTCACTGGGAGGAACAGCTGACAGACCTGAGGTAGGGGCTGTGCCACGGACCTTTCGACTCCAAGTCTTAAAATGGGTAAATAAAGCACCTTGAACAAAACACACTTCTTCTCTCGTCCTGAGGGTGACTTTCCAGGGCCTAACTGAACAGGGATCTGCAGGGCTGGTGGGGGGCACAGGCTCTAGACAGCCCCTTCAGAGGCAAGAGGCACCACAGCAACTAGTGGGGCAAGTGCTGTTTTCCCAGATTTTAGCAGCAAAGGACTAGGGTGTTAGATGATCTCCCAAGGTCACACAGCGAAGGAACAGAGCTGGGCTCAAGTCCCAGTCTGGACTTGAGTCCCAAGACCCGCAGTCCTCATTATCAGAGCGCTTTACCACCCATGTCTGTCCTGTCGTGCCCCTCCCCCTTAGGTTTTGGTCTGGCTTAATTTTAGAAGCAGTAATGTGTACGTGGTAGAAGACGAAAGTGACAAAACTGATGACACAGCATATTCATAAAAGCTAAAAAGAGGAACCACCTCAAATGTCCATTAATTGAACCAAAGTAGGACCCAAACAATGGAGGGCTAGTCCCCAGCGGAGTGAATTACTGACACATGCCACACCATGGACGAACCTTGCAGATATGCTGAGAAGTCAGACACGCAAGCCGGTCTATGATAGGAATCTGTTTATAGGAACTGTCTAGGATAAGAGACTAGTGGCTGCCTTGGGCTGGGATTTGGGGGGGCAGTGGGGGGGCAGTAAGGAGTAATAGATTTCTTTGGGGGAATGATAAAGATACTGTAACACTGTGGTTGCACCCCTCTGCGAATGTACTGGATAGCCATAGAATCATACACTTCAAGTGGGTATAATGTATGGATGGATGTTTATCCATGAAGCTATCACCAACAAAGGGGGGGAGACAAGTCAGAAGCACAAGGCACTCAGTCACTGAGAGATCCCTGCGAGTGTTCATTATGTGTGTCTTTAGATTTCCCTTAAGTCACTGACCTCCCCTCATCTGCGTGCCCTGATATCCAGTTGTTGTGAAAGTAGGGTGCGAGGACTACCATTTAAGGAACTTCTTTTCCAACTTCTACCTTCATTTGAAGGCCGGGTACAGTGGCTCGTGCTTGTAAGCTTCAGCCTATGAAGCGGCCGGGGCTAGGGATCGCGGTTCGAGTCCCACCTGGGGCACGTATGAGACCTAGTTCCAAAAAAATAGCTGGGCGTGGTGGCGCACACCTTTAATCCCAGCTACCTGGGAAGCTGAGGCTGGGGATTGCTTGAGTCTGTGGTACCCCGGGCAACGAGAACCTGCAGTTCCACAAGCAAAAACAGCGAGACCTAGTCTCAAAAACAAACAAACAAACAAACAAACAAAAAAAAACTTCTACCTTCATTTGTCCATTAAAGAAGAAGCATCAACCTACATAGTTCTTAAGGAAGAACAAACACGGTGCAGCTACTCAGCAATAAAAAGGAATGAAGCACAACCATACAGAGACTGAAAAGACAGCATTATGCTAAGTGAAAGGGAGAGAAGGGAGGCTGGGAGAAGGGGCACTTTGGAGGCTGGGTTCATCAGGCT
>PVHY01033132.1:0-11357 GCA_004024945.1 Uropsilus gracilis
TGCGGCAGGCCGCCCGGAGGGAGGTGCTCGTGGGGCTCCACCATGGCGGCGGCCGTGCGCGCCGCGGGCTGCCTGTCTGCACTGTGCGGCGTGCCGGCGGGTGAGAGCTGGTAGCCGGGCGCTGGGGCTCTGATCCGGGAGGTGCAGGGGGCTGAAGCTCGCGTGGAAGGGAGCGAGAACTAGCAGCGTGTAGGCTCTTCGATCGCACTCGGGGCTGTCCGAACCCGCTGTGTGACCTTGTGTGCTTGCGTGCCCTCTCTGGGTCGGGGCCGATGTCTGTAAACTGAGGGTGGACTGATTCGTCGATCAGGGTCGCCTCCTGTTAGTCAAGCCGCTCGTGGGTGATCGAGCTTGCGGAGCAGGGGCCTGGCAACAAACATCGCCATCCTGACGGGTGCGATGAGCAGGTTCATTCGGTGATGTGGAGGTTCGAGGCAGGTAGCTGCCACCGAGGCTCCAAAGGAGAGAGGCCGCCTTCTAGCTGGAGTTGGATAGGATGATTTGCAAACATTTTCTGCCATGCTGTCCACTTTCTTGATGTCCTTATGGGACAAAATTTTAAGTTTTGACAGTCTGCATTATTTGCTTTGATTTTTTTTCTTGCTTATGTTTTCAGTGTCATATCTACGAAGCATGACCAGATAGTCGTGATTGGCCCTGAACTTATCCCAAGAGTTGTGTTTGTGCGCTTACCTTTAGGTTTGGTCCCTTTTGAGTTCATTTTTATATAGGTGTGAAGAAGGACTGAACTCCCACCTTTTGCCTGTGAATCTTCAGTTGCCTCAGCACCATTTGTTGAAAGATTTGTCTTTCTCCACTGTTGTGTTTTGTCATCCTTTTCAGAAATCCATCGCTGGTAAAAGCACTCCGAACCTGTTCTAAAACCCTGTAGCGCATGAAGTGGTTCCAAAGCTCTATAGTGTATGAAGGAGGACCTAATATTCTTTCAGTGTGGTGCTACAGGGGCTCCAAGAAAGGGAGGGAGCAGAATTCTGAGGGACCACTGTGGGAATCAAGGAGGCTTCCTCAAGAGGTCATGTTTCAGAGTGACAGAGGTCTGTGAGAGTAGAGCACATTTAAGACCCACTACCATGGTACGGGGTCGAGGGGAGAGGGATAGGAGATGGAATTGATGTTGATGGTTGGGGGAGGTAGTCCTGAAGGCTATGCCAAAGAGTTTTAGCTTGTTCTGCAGGCAACAGGGAGCCAAAGAATGATAGATCAGGGATGTATTATGGGCAGTCATGGTACCTTAGTCCTTAGTAAGGCCTATCTGATAGCAGATGTTGAGTGTGAGGGGGACAGACTGAAAGTAATGGGACCTTTCAAGAGACCAGTGTTCCTGTGTGATGTGGAGGCCTGGTCTAAGGAGAGATGAACAGATAGACTGATTCAAAGGAAAATTTAGAGTGTGGTAACTGGTTGGATGTGAAAGTGAAGAAACGCGATGTTAGCTACTTAGACAGATGGTCATGGAGCCAGATATTACACATTTGCTTGATTATTTTTAGATATTGATGTTCTTGGGGGTGTCAAAATACTCTTTCTTCTTCTTTTTTTTTTTTTTTGTAGAAATACATCTTTAAAAACTTTTTAAATTTACAGGTCATTTATGGTCCAGACAGTTTTACCTACATGCTTTTCCAGCAGCATCCATTTTGGCATTGAAGCCTCTTCTCAGCAATGGTGAGATTCATTTATCTACCTACCTTTTATTGTAAGATCTAATGATTTTTAAAAAATTAAATGAACTAAACATGTTCTTTATTATTGGAATTAAATTTTTTTATGATTATGATTGTTATATTTCAAGACTTTAAAGAATAGTTCAAATGCTGTGTGATTTCCCTCAGGTTCATAAAGACAGAAAACAAATTAATACAGTAAATAAAACAAAAATAAACCTCTACCTGTAAGACCAAGCTAGTTGTCAGGAGGGAAAGGAAAAGTAAGAAAAGGGAAAATCAGATAAAAGGCATCAGTTGTATAGTGTAGGACGGACTCTTAGTGGTGAATGTGATGCCCTAATACAGATATTGATGTGTAATAATGTACCTGAACCCTATATAATTTTGTAACCAATGCTCAATATAAAATTTAAAAAATAGCAGCTTAGATTCACTGAGTAATTTCTGTGTGCCGTGCTCTTAATATGTTCTACTTCTTTCTCACACCAGCTTTTCTGAGTTGCTATCCCCATTTTACAGATGGTGATATGAGTCTGTGAAAGGCTAAGTGACTTGCTCAGGGCTGCCCACAGCACTGGGTCCTGAGCTATCTGTATACAGTGATGCCTACTGGTGATACAGGGTCATTGAAGAAGCCTCTGCTGCACCAGACGTGGTGCCGGGTCTTCCCTGCAGTCACTCTCCAGAAACAAAGGAAGCCAAGTCATATTGTGCTGTGTGTTGTCAGTCCAGTCCTGCCTTTTCCACATGATCTCTGGTTAGAGCAGAATTGAAATCTCATTGTGTCCTTGAGTGTCTGAATAGATGTGTGTTGCTGGGCTTTGCTTCCATCTCACTCCCTTTATCTTCTTAACCCTGCCTGGCAATACCTTTATACTTTGAGTGGTTCAGCAGAGGAATCTCTTTATTTGTTCAATTCTTGTTTGGGTGATTCATTCATTCCTACTTACTCTGCCCTTAACTGTGGGTCAAACAGTGTCCTGACCTGAGCTGATATGGATGAGATTTCTGTGAGGAAGGCCAGGAGGAGCACTCCTGGCTGAGGGGATGACCCTGTAGAAAGCCTGGAGGTGGCTTCAGAGGGCACTGGTGGTGTAATGACTGCACAGTGCCTGTTTCCCCACTTTCTACCTTATCATGGAGAGTGCTTCTTGACTTGGGGGCTCCATGGACTGAAGTTAATAACTATTAAAAAAAGATCAAATGGATAATTCATTGTTGTTAGGTCAGATTTGTAACTGACTTTGAAAATGTGACAGCATAAGCTGCTACTGACTCATTTTAAAAATGAAGACCCAGCACTGCCAAGCGGCACTCAATCTTGTCTGAAAGATCCAAATGGAGCCACAGGTATCCAAATCTTCTTTATCATCTGCTGCTGACCAGTCCACTCCTTGTGGGGGACCTTGGTCAAGTGCCTGTCCCTTTGCTGCAGTACTCCCACTTCTCTTCTGAATCCTGCCAAGCTGCCAGCAACCCCCAGTGCCACCTTGGCTACTGCATCATAGAACTGCACGACATAGTTTATTACTAGGGACATGGGAGTAGGGAAAGTCTTGCTTGCTTCATCAGTTTACAGGAAAAAATTTATGACTGATTGCCCTCAATAGTTGGTGTTGAATTTGGTACTGGGATAATTGAAGTGAGTGGCCAAGAGAATCAGACTGCACATTTGGGCTACAGCAAGTCAGGCTGTCACAGGAAGCTGCTGCAGAGGAGCTGCGGGAGCACTTCTGGAGCACTAGCAGGACACATAACCAGCTGATGGACAAGAGGCAAGGACTCTTTCCAGTCCAAGAAATAAAACTGGTTGGGAGGCACAGAGGCATTACAGAAGAAGCCAGACAATTTGCTGGAGAAAGTGACTTTTTGTTCCTTGAAACAAATACAAAAAAGTAGAGAATGTGGAAGATGCTTCTGTGAAGCTGCCAAGAAAATTATCAGACTATTTGGGTTGAAGTCCGGACCTGAATGCTGCCAACACTGGTGTACAACATAGATCTTCAGATCTGCAGGGAAGCCATCTAACTGTGAACCCAACCCCAGAGAGAAGGTTGTGGCTATTAGTGACCTTTCTCTTCTCTCTGTCAGAGCTCTAGTTTTTATGCCTCCTTGTCTTCTGTACATCTTACTGGGTTTAAATAAGAGAAAAATGATTCTTGTAAAAACAGTTTAACAGAATAAGAAACTGCTGAACAACTAGATGTAATCAGGTTTTCAAAGGCAAGTGGAGTGGTAAATCTCTCCTGCATGTTAATGTGGACTGTTAGCCCCCTGGATTGTCCTCGTGATAGGCGTGTACCAATATGTGACTTGAATTGAGCATTGATGCTAGATGTCACCTCTCCCTCTTTTTGGCAAAGCTCTATCTCTCTGTATAATTGAATGGGACTGCTTAAGCTTTTCATCCTGTTTTTATCTGTTTGAGTATATCTGTTGTAAGCAATACATTTATTGCTGTGAAATGACTTCTGATGGTAGAGAAGGGACCCTGACTGCTTGTGTCTTATTTTTGGTGGATAAATTCCCAATTATGTAGGCAGCATTTTTCTTGTGGATGTTTGTCTTAACCTTTTACTGGGAATTATTTGTTTGTCTTTTCTCTTGTGCTTAATTAATTGCTCTTTTTAAAATATCTTTTTATCCTTTTCATTTTAGCAGAAAGTCAATATGTCTAAAATTTGAAGGAATCAAACTAACAATCAAACTTAGTGAAGAAAATAATCAAACTTAGTGAAGAAAATTAATCTTAATTGATTCTGGTATTGGAGCAGTATAAATAAATAAAAATCAAACAAATGCAAGCAAACTATTGTAGCAACAGTGTATTAAAAGATGGTTTCTAAGCTTTAAAGTCAGCATCTCCTTTTGGATGTTGGTCCTTTTTAGGCCAACTACCTTATAGCTGTGACTAGTATTTTAGTCTTTTGAAAAAATGTTTAAAATTTGTAAATGTGATAGTAATGTGTTTTCTACTTAAAGTACTGCAAAGATGTATCACTAAGCATGCAAGATTAAATTAATGTGGTCAACATTCTGCAAAAGCTTGAGATTACTCAAAAAACTGATGTCTTCTTAATTGGGATTTGGCTGTAGTCATGAGTTACTGTAGTCATGAGTTTATTTAAAATGAAAACCAGTACTTTGCGTTTACTTTTTATTGAGTAAATCATTCAGTGATTAGATGCATCCAATTGTTCTGCCTCTTGCTCTGCTAACTAGGTCATTCCCAGGTCTTTTGGGTGGTTACAGTGCCCCACTGCAACAGCAGAGGGCACCACAGCCTGAGCTTGAGGTGGAAAGTGCTTTTTGGCAGTCCTCTGTGCTGAACTGCTCTAGGATGAGCATATCAGTACCACCTCAAAGTTTTATCTTTTTAAGAAAGACTGTTTCAAAATGTGATTTATACAACTTCTGCCTTTCAGTGACCTCTTTGGATTAGCAGTGATTACATTATTTGGTGCTAGCCACGTTATTTGGTGCTAGGCATGTTTCTCCATGGCTTCAATAGAAATATTTGACTCTAGCTTTATTCTTTCTGCCTTCAGGCCCTTTGTCATCGCCAGGAATCAAAGATAGCCGTCACTTCACCAGCTTGACCCATGCACTTCAGACACAGTGCTGGATTTCTTCTTCCAGTAACCTGACAGGCCAACAGTGCAGATCCTATAGTTTCTTCACCAAATGTAAGTAGAGTGACTACAAATTTCCCATTTTGTGAAATAGAAAAATAGGTGTTTTTGTTTCTTCATTTTCCTTCTTCCTAAAATGAATCAACATTTCAGTGATTCATATATGATGTGCTATTAAAATGTTCCTTCACATACTTTCTAGAATTGTCTCACATGCTGCAGCTGTGCTGGTACTATGCTTTGGGAGTGCCAGTTTACTTTAATTGCCTCTTTTTGGGCACTTGAGGCTAAAGGTACTGAGTTGTGGCCCAGATCTTTGCTGATTGAGATTCACGCTAAGAATATACCCAAGGTCTGTTTCTAGCTGTACTTTAGGGTATCTCTTCAGGAAAAGTTAATTTTAAGTAGGTGTCTGGCTAGCAATACTCCTATTTGTGATTGTATTTGGAAGAGTCCAATATGAACTGACATTAGTGTGTCATGTAATATGTGGTCATTGAATTCAATTCAGATTAGGAAAATTAATAGAAATTGGGAGGAGAAAGCCTATCATATTAGAGTTTTGGTAAATACTGAAAATCACAACAGAGAAAATCACTTGTTATTCTGCCACCTGGAAATGCTGAGTCTGCCACTTCTTTCCTATATTGTGCATTTTACCATACCCTTACGTAGACTACCCCAGGCTGTGTTATGACCACAGAGTGTTTTACTGGGTGGTACAGATCAATTTAATTTGAAGGCTTTTGATAAGATCATTTCTGTAGCGATGCAGAAAAGAGAATCAAGTATAAGGGTTATAAGTAACTTAGATTCCTGCACATTTTGGTGCAAAGAGAAAAGAGAGGTAGAGGGAGTTGGAAACATTTTCTTCTTAACTTCTAGAATATGACAAAGTGTTGAAATAATAGTAAATCTCTTTTAAATAATATTTTATGTTAGAGTCTTATGCCAATGTGTCCTAATGTTAAGATAGTAAACTCTCTGTCAAAATAACAATTCAGCTTACAGTCATTAAATTGTGTTCATGAGTAATAAATTAAGAATATGGGAAAAGACCGGGCATGGTGACGCATGCCTGTAGGTGGCAGCCTAGGAAACCACAACTGGGGCCAGGAATCGCGGTTCGAGTCCCACCAGGGGCACATAGCGAGACCTAGTCCCCAAAAAATAGCTGGGCGTGGTGGTGCACGCCTGTAATCCCAGCTACCTAGGAAGCTGAGGCTGGGGATTGCTTGAATCTGTGGTACCTGGGCAACGTGAGCCTGCAGTTCCACAGGCAAAAATAGCAAGACCTAGTCTCAAAAAAAAAAAAGAAAAGAAAAAATGAATATGGGATAAGGCTCACAATTTAATATAGTTAATTTTAAAAAAAATCCAGGATACAAAGTTATGCTTATAGCATAATTCTAATTTTGTCTGAAACAGACAAATTTTATATAGTTTATTTGTTCAGATCTATATATTCAGACATAAAAAGAGACAGAATATACATTTTTATATTGGTGAGGGATTACTTTTGTTTTACTTTTAATTATACTATATTTTCCAAATTAAAAAAAAATAACTTTTTAATAAAGATTTGCTATTATTTTCTTTTCTGATTTATTTATATATAAATTTCATATCATTGTAATCCCAGGGATTTACAACCCCCCCACCACCACCACCACTCCCCGCCTTACTCTCTTGCTCAAAGTTGTGTGCTTCAGTTTGGTGCTTAGCTTGTTTTGACTTTTCCTCAAGGCTTTTGTTTATTTTTTTCACTATATCCCATATATTAGTGAAACCATTTGGTTTCTGTCTTTTTCTTTTTGACTTGTTTCTGCTAATATGATTCCTTCTAAGTACATCCATGTTGCCATAAAATCATCAACTTTGTCATTTTTAATTGATGAGTAATATTTCATTGTGTATATATACCACATTTTTTTCATTCAGTCTTCTGTTTTGGGGCATTTAGGTTGCTTCCATGTCCTTGCAATTATAAATAGTGCTGCAGTAAACATCCAAGCACAGGTGTTCCTTTATACCCACATTGAAGTCTCTTTTGGGTAGATTCCCAAGAGAGCAATCGCTGGGTCAAATGGTAGTTCCATTTTCATTAGTTCGAGGGTCCTCCACACAGCTTTCCATAGTGGTTGGATCAGTTTACATTCCCATTAACAGTGGAAGAGTGTCCCCTTCTTTCCACATCCTCGCCAGCACTTGTTGCCCGTTCTTTGGATGTGGGCCATTCTTACTGGTGTAAGTATTTCATTGTGGTTTTGATTTGTGTTTCCCTTATTGCTAGTGATGTTGAGCAACTATTTCTTTTCTAATCTGAAAAAAAGATTTTAATGGCATTTAAATTTAGAACCTTCTTAATGTTTAAAAAGTTGATAACTTTTTGAATCTTTGTTTTTACATTTGTAAAAAAGGTAAACTAAACTCTTAGTCTGAAAACTGTTTCAGGTTCCTTTTAAAATCAAATTCTTTTTAGTATTAATAAGTGATTTGCTAATTCTGATTGTGAATGAAGAAAAGCTCATTGATTGACCTCTTAATATGCCCTCACTGAAAGTGAGTTCATTGTGCATTTTGAACTTTTAATGGCACTTAATAGAGACCATCTTTTTTTAAGCATTTAGGAAAGAAAATAAAATCTTCAGAGAATTAGTTTGCTTTGAGTTTGGTGATTTTATTTGAACTGGTAGCTCTTTTATGTAATTAAAGAGAGCAAAGCAACATGTGAGTTGGAATCTCACTTTTCTGAGCTTCAGTTATGAAGATCAGCTATAATAATATGTGTGCATTTTGAAAAAACAGGATCGAATACAAATATAAAGCATTTGAAAGTGTTATAAATCCAAAATGTTTCTGTGCCATCCACCCAGGGGACCAAGGTCAGGGCTTAGAGGAAGCAAACAAATAGAGCTTTTTGTACCCTATGGGCTCATAAAAGGAGAATGTATGTATCTTATAGAATGTGTTTAGTATTTCAGGCCTTTATATGTATCTTAAGTGTTTTGTGGGGGTTTTTGGTTTTTTTGTTTTGTTTTGTTTTGAGACTAGGTCTCGCTATTTTTGCCTGTGGAACCACAGGCTCACGTTGCCCGGGGTACCACAACTCAAGCAATCCCCAACCTCAGCTTCCCAGGTAGCTGGGATTACAGGAATGTGCCACCACGCCCAGCTTTTTTTGGGACTAGATCTCACTACGTGCCCCCGATGGAACTCGAACCACGATCCCTGGGCCCGGCTTCCGAGGCTGCCGCTTACAGGCTTGCCCCACCATGTCAGGCCCTTAAGTTTTTGACTACTAGGACATTTGTTGGCTCTGATTCTTTACTAAATAGTTAATGGGACAGAACTCTCTGATTGTTGACTCAATTGGTGACTCAGTGAAAGACTGGAAATCCTGAGGAAGCATTTACCTCTAATATATGGTATAACTATACCTTGAAATTGGTAATTGTCCAAAGTAAAGAATCTGAATATTCCACAAGTACAAATCAGAAAATATTAATTGAAATGTATAAAAGAAAAGGATTTTTGGATCATAGAAATTCACAAATGGAAATGATCAGCAGAGAAGCATAACTTCAGTATGTGCATGCAAATACAGAGACCGTCCGATCCCTACTCACTCATTCTTCCCTGGTGAAGGACTGATTAGACTTCCATTAGGACTGAAGGTGTTTTTGGTGTTTCATTGTGAAGGAACCACAGAGATACTTAGATGTTTACTGTGGGTTAGTGTGAGGGATTCACATGATTTATGGGTTCAGATTGAAATGTTGATTCTTTTTTGGGGGGCTAAAAAACATGTATTTTAAGAAGGACAGTTATTGGTTAATCGGTGCTTATGATGAGGCAAATAGGGAAGAGACCTGTAACAGTTGATAAAATGACTAGACACAAATCTACTGGTAAGTAACTGGGCCTTAAATGATGACCATCTTTTATACAGGAAGGCCATGTTCTTTGATAGTAGTAGAATCATCTCTGTTTCCAGATGTGACTGTGATTTAATTTTACTTTCATTGCCACAATGATACAAGTGAAGCTAGGCTTTTTTATTTAGTGAAAGACCAATGATCATTGCTTGAAAAATTTAAAAAAAAAAAAATCTTGTTTCATTACAGTGACAGCAGATGAGCTATGGAAAGGTGCCCTAGCAGAAACTGGTGCTGGAGCAAGAAAAGGGAGAGGCAAAAGAAGTAAGAGAAAGAGAAGAAAGGATTTGAACAGGGGTCAGATTATTGGAGAAGGTAAATTTACTTTGAGAAAATGCCAATGTGATCTTTTAAAGCTCTTCCCCAATCCCACTCCCCAGATTGGGTAGGTATTTTGCAAACCAGAATCAAACATTTTTCATGAACATTTGGATCTGCCATTTTAGAGTCCAACCAAATGGCTTAACTATTACTCCATGGTTCTAGGGGAGGAAAATCCTTCAGGTATCCTGAGGGACCCCTGCTGTGACCGTCTCTGCCCTCAGTGAGCTCACGATTCAGTAATAGAATATGTAATAAATGAAGAGTTAGTGAAATTTCTCTGCAGAAGGCCAGATAATAGGTATTTTCAGCTTTGTGAGCACATGGTTTCTATTTAAGCCAGTCAGTTCTGCCATTGCTGCACAACGCCAGCCACGAGATAATACTTAGTCAAATGGTAGAGCAGGGCTTCAGGAAAACCGTATTTACCAAAAAAGACTGGTGAGCTGGATTTGATCTGTGGACCTTAGTTTGCCACCCCTGGGATGCATGCTTGTTTATACCTGTGTTTGATGAAGAGTGAAAATAGTGTAGTGTGCTTGAGTGGACTTTGTGTGGTGGTTGCTGACATTCCTCTGGTGGTAATAGCCGCCTAGCTAGCTATGGTGTGTCTACTTGAATGCTTTTTTCTGTCACTTACTTGGTGCCTTATTTTAATCATTTCACTGTCATATGTGAAGACCATCTCAGTGAAAAATTCACAGACTGGAGAAACCTAAAGTCGCCTTTGGTGCCCTTTCTGGTTGCCCCAATTCCTGTTGCCACTCCCAAGGAAACAATTGATCCTATTTTGGTGTGTTTCCTCCTGACATTTAAAAATGCTTTAATATACTTAAATGCCCTAAATGTGTCTTCTTCTTTTTAAAAGTAAATTGTTTTATATGACCCATACCATCTTATGAGTCACTGTTTTTCACTCAATAATAGGTTTTGGTTTTGGAAACTGTTCCACATCAGTACTTACAGAGCTACTTTATTCTTTCGCTTCAGTGCAGAATGTGTCATAGGTTTGTTATGCCATAGTTCATTCCAGGACTACTGAATGTGCAGATTATTTCCAACTTTTTTGCCTTTACAAATGACACTTCAGTGCATGTCCTGGTCTAAGCACACATATGTCTTGGGCCTGCTGTGAGTGTTCCTACACATAATACCATGGAATAGAATTGTTAGTTGTTAGGGTAGGTACATTTGCATTTTTGTTTATTTATTTTATTTATTTACTTTTTATTGTTTGCACATATATATCTATATACATATATATTGCATCATTGTCTACCCCAGTGCTCTCCCATTACCGTACCATCCTGTACCATCTTAGTCTTTTTTTTTTTTTTAATTTATTTATCTATATTTCACATCATTTCAATCCCTGGGGGTCACCCACCACCTCCCCCTCACACCCGCTCCAGCTGGTCCCCATTCTCCTCTTGTGCAGTTTCATTTGGTTGACCATATATTAGTGAAACCATTTGGTTTCTGTCCCTTTCCATCTGGCTCGTTTCTGCTAGAATGATTTATTCTAAGTACATCCAGGTTTCCATAAATTCATCAAATTTGTCATTTTTAATTGCTGAGAAATATTCCATTGTGTATATGTACCACATTTTTTTTCATCCAGTCATCTGTTTTGGGGCATTTAGGTTGCTTCCATGTCCTTGCAATTATAAATTGTGCTGCGGTAAACATCCGAGCACATGTGTCCCTTTGTACCCACATATAGGTCTCTTTTGGGTAGATTCCCAAGAGAGCAATTGCTGGGTCAAATGGTAATTCCA
>PVHY01033133.1:0-11366 GCA_004024945.1 Uropsilus gracilis
GGGGTGAAGATGGGGTTGGGGTGAGGGTTGGGTGGGGTGGGGAGAGGCCCCGGCCGGCCGAAAGGAGAGAGGCCGAGGAAAGGACGCCGAGGAGGACGCGTGGGGTGAAGAGCTCAGTCATGTGGTCAAAGCTTCCTCGCCTTTAAAAACAATAGCCGATTACCTTCTGTTCCACAACGCCTGTTTCGCGATCAGACCCGCAGAGACCTCCCGACCTCTTCCCCACCCGTCCCTTTCCCATCTCTCCCATCCTCTCCCGTGCCTGGTCCGGGTTCTCTACGCTCCCCCTCCTCCAGGCCCGCGGGCGAGAACCCCACGGTTCACGCTGGGAAACTGGGGATCGGAGAGGCTCGCGATCATCCCTGGCCGGCTCAGACCCCGCCCCGCAGCCGCCTCCCCCTCAGCGTTAATTAAAACTTGCGAGATGGAGAGGCTGGCGCGGGCGGCTCCGTTTTATTTGCAGCATCTTTCATGCTGCTGACGATCGTAAAGGGCTTTAATATTGAAATATGGGCCATTTTCCCAGCTCCAGCCCTCGTCGCGCGCTTCCCACACCCCCACACCCAGCCACCCCGCGCTTGATGAAAGAGCCCCTGCAAATCCATTAAGAAGAGATAATTGAAAACTCCGGGGTAATATTTAAGACCGCGCTTGGATGCGGGGCGGAGGGCCCTGCTGCAAGCGCCCAGTACCATAGGTGCTGGGGGACCCTGTGCTCCAGGCCATTGTCCTTCTGGGACCGTGTCGTGTTTGTGCCTCACTCTCAGTTCTCAAAGAAGACATGCCTGGAGAGAGAGTCCCTAGTCCCACGGAGTGACAGGTCACACTGTGCAGAAAATGACCAGGGACCAACGTGTATGGTGATCGCTGCCTCTCGCACCATTGGTCCTGCTCAGATTTGATGCCCAGTGCTGGGGTGGGGGGCACTGCCTACCCTCTGCCCGTGATGACCCCAGGTGTTCCTCCACACTGAGAAGTGCCGTTCCCACTCAAACCAGCTGGCCTCCCTCCAAAGCAATGGTGTGCAGTGGGTAGGTGGCACATCAAGATGACCTGTCGCAAATGGTGAGGAGGGTGCTTTCTATGTTTGTATGTGCTCTCAAGCTTACACAGCAAAATGTTTTAAAAAGCAACTCAAGTATATTCCATGTATGCACCTGATGCCACAGAGATGGGCTACGTGACTATCCCTTAGCATATGGTGTTGTCACCACTCTTTCAAATTTATCTCCTGTAACAGCTTCAGGACAGGAATCAGGTATAATTTCCCTCCTTGACCCTTGTTCCTGGCTCAGTGCCAGACACATACTATGTGCTTAGTAAATGTCATTGAATTAGCTAATACTGGGTCCCCAAAGGTCTTCAGGGTCTCAAACTTAGGATGTCAGCACATGGGGGTGTTGGGGAATGGGTGGGGGGAGAAGAGTATGGACAGGAGCTGGGTGGAGCTGTGTTGTGAGTCATGGCTATCTCCCATAGTGACTAGCTCCAGAATTTTCCCAGAATGCCTGAGAGTGAAGGAAGAGCTCTGAGTACCCTGTTTTGCAGGGTGGTATAGGAATCCTTAAGTCTCAACAAGGGTCACCTGCTGGGATAGGGGTACAGTGGGAGATTCCTTACTCTATTTGGCTCTCTTCCCCAATCAGGTCAAACTTGGCAGTTTTGTGAGTGTGTGTTTGTGTGTGTGTGTGTCTGTGTGTGTTTGTCTGTGTCTGTGTGTGCATGCATGCACCAATATGCGTCTTGGATAAGGAGAGGGGACATAGGAGGAAGGGGGGTGATATTTGAAAACCTACTTGTGCAAAAGGCAGGGCATTTCACCAGCACCCTGCTGGCCCCCAACCCTCCTCTGGGTCTTTCCTGATCACCTCCTTGAGCCAAACTTCCCCAATACAATGCCCTGCACCTGCCAGGGCTTATACTCTCAGGAGGGCACATTGAGAAGGTTATTTTGGCTTCTCTGTCCCCCCCACCCCACGTTGGTCCCTGAGGCCCAGTTGTGGAGCACCTTTTAAATGGCCACATAACTCCTTCTCTTCCAACTCTCCATTTCCAGCTCAAACATCTAACAAGGCTGTTAGAACCACAAAAACCTCAGAGGCAGAAGGAGCCAACTGAACATTGGCCCCCGCACCCTCTCAATATCTACTTGGCAGCTGAGGCCCTAAAAGGGTATGTATGTGAGGTAAATGGTGACAGAGCCGACATTAGTGGCAGAGTTGGAATCAATGTCCCAAATCTCTTGACTTACTTACATAAGTGCAATTAGTATTTGAAATGCATTTTGCAAGCTTTATCTCAGTTGTTATGCAAACTTATGGGATTGTATTACAAATCCCATCTACAGATGAAGAAAATGAGGCTCCCAGAGGTTAGTGTTTTGTTCAAGGTAACTCGCTGGGAAACACCCGATCTAGGATTTGAACTCCAGCTTGACTGCCTCCAACTCCAGTGCTCATTTCTCCAGTGTCCACTTCCCATCCCCCAGCCCACACAGTGGGCCCTCGCCCAGTTTTCCAGAAGCTTGCTTTCATTCCTGGGCATCTGCAGCCAGAGACCTTTTCTCTCTGAACAGTCCACCTCCCCATGCCCAGGAGAGTGCTCTACACCCCATTGTGGGGCAGGGGTATCCTATGGTCCTAGCACAGGCTTCCATGAACTGGAGCCACACAGAGCTCAGTCTCCTGCTCACAGCCCTGCTCCTGTTCATGGACACCGAGGCCTTGGGCCATAAATCCCCAGGTCTCAGCTCATAACCATTAGCAAGTGATTGGGCTCATCAGGAAGCATTTATGAGACTCAGGTCAGATAAATGGATTGCTGGAGGTCAGGAACAAGGGGATCTCTTTGGTCTTGCCTTGATTCAGAGGTGTCCCCACCACCTAGAGGCTGGCAGATTGCTTTTGAATTTCAAAGTCAAGTAGAAGTGGTGTTGTGGTCACAGTGGGGTAAAGATGCAGGCCCAGTCAATCACACTCATGGAGCCAGGCTCGGTGGCATGCACCTATAATCCAAGCCACTGGGAAGCTGAGCCAAGGAATCACGAGTCTGCGGGTTTGAGACAACCCTGGGCAACATAGCGACCTAGTCTCTAAAAAAATAGACAGTTGCAGTGGCACATAACTGTAACCTCAGCTACTGGGAGGCCTCAAAAAATAGCTGGGTGCATGGGCACATGCCTATAATCCAAGCTGCTGGGAGGCTGAGGCTAGGAATCACTTGAATCCACAAGTTCAAGACAGCCCTGGGCAACATAGTGAGACCTAATCTCTCTAAAAAAACGAAAACAAAACCCAGACACACTCATAGAAGGAAAAGGATCTAGTGATGCAAAGTCACAGGTAGCTCAGTCCTTAGGTGTAGAGACACACACACACACACACACACACACACACACACACACACCTATGCATACTCTCACACCCCATCTCTGATCAAGCCCAAACTCTTCAGTAACCACCCCACCCCAGCACAAGGGCATCCTCACACTGTTCCACCTTTAGGTGTTGTCTAGATCGGTGTTTCTCAAACACAACTGTGTGTACAAATGACTGGGAAGCATGTTACAGTGCAAATTCTGATTACATGTAGAGTAGAGCCTGAGAGTTTTCTGACCAGTTCCCAGGTGAGGCCAGATCTGCTTCTCTAAGGATTTAAAGCCATGATGCTCCATGACGAAGGGGCAGGGTTCTCCCAGTGTGGAAGACATGGGTATGTATGTAATTTGAAAATAAACCAAAATCCCTGCCCCCAGATTCAGCCCCTTCTCAAATGTTGCTTCTCCTCCCCCACTCTTCACGTGACTCCTATTTACCCTTCTAATCTCCAACCAATTGTCGTTTCCTCAGAGAAACGTTCTCTGACCACCCATTGGCTAGGCCCCCAGCCACCCTATGGGTAAGTGCCTTAGCCCTCATCACAACAGGTATCACAACTTGCATGTATGCATTACTTACCTGTCTTTGTCTCATTCCCCAAAATGGAGGGTCCCAAAATGAAGGATCCCCAAAATAGAGGGTCCCTATGTTTGCCCTGCTCACTCATGACTTCTCAGCACTCAGAACCTAACACGTGGTAGATATTCAGTAAATAATGCTGAATGAGTGAATGAATGCATCAAGTCTTCCCAAGCTGCAAAGTAGTGAGGGAAAGATCATCTGAATAGGGCTGAGATTGTAGTCAACTAGAGAAAGCTTCTCAGAGGGAGGGAAAAGTCCACACGAAACACCAATGACCCAAGGAAAGGGGATGAGTACACCTGAGTAACAAATTGTTCCCACAGTTCCCAGCTGACATGGCAGGGGTGGAGAAGGGTCCAGGAGGGAGAGGACCTGGGAAAAAGAAGAGACATCGCTGGCTCTGGAAAATCCTAGCAGGCAATAGGAAAGCTCTCATTGCTCCTCCAAGCTCATGGACAAGGGCCTTCGTTTATTCATCCTTTCCTGTGCTTGACAGACTCGTATTAAGTATCTATTATTAGCCACCCTTTTGCACACTACCTCTGCAGGCATGAACATCGCCATTCTGAATCCCTGCCCTCATGGAGTTTACAGTTGATCAGGAGAGATTGACATTAAAGAAACTAAATCATCGCAGTTGGGATAAGTCTCCAAAAGAGAAAGAAGTGCATGATGAGGCATGTGATGGAGAAGCTTCCCCAGAGAATCGCTCACCCAGAGTCTTAAGAGGTGGGCCGCTTCCTCTCAGTCCTGGGCACCTCACATTCATCATGGACATTCCTGCATTCTTCTGCACTATCCCTTTAAGAGGCGCGCCTCTTTCCAGAGCAAAGGAGGTTCTGGGCACATAGCCGAGCCTGCCAAGGTTGTGGGCTATAAATCAACCTGGCACTCCCTTGGCAATGGGCGCTCCTCTGAGCTGCCCAGATGGCGGGCAGGCCTGGGGCTCCAGGGGCAGCCAGGCACACAGGATGGGGGAGGCAGGCAAGGTGGGGACGCAGCTGGGTCCTGGGCCCCTGTAGCAGCTGCCCACCTCTGTCTAAGGGCCTTGGGCCAGAGAAAACGCCAAGACCCCTCTCTCCCAGTCACAAGAACCTTCTGACTGCTGAGTCATATACACTGGCACAGACCTTTGGAGTTGCCACGCTTACCCCGGCCAGTGGCCCAAGCCTCACAGACATACTCCAAGTCCAGGGGCCATGGTCTATCCCTTCTGGATTATCTCCTGGGCTCACAGTCGGATCTAGCATCCAATCCCAAAGTTCTGCTTCTTATTGGACCCTCTTCCCTCTTGCCATGGCCAATATGTACTTTTGTACAGTCCATGAAATATGTACTTTTGTACAGTCCATCAGTTTCCCCTCTGATAGGGCTTCGGGCTGGGATGACATGTTCCTTCCACCTTCACGTTAAGCTCCAGAAAGCAGAGACTTCTCAAGGTTAGCTGGAGAAGGAGAAACTCTGCCCTCTTGGGGGTTGACATCCCTCAGCCACCCTCACAGGTGCTGTGACAGAGGGAACATATGTTGCTCTCACCCCAGAAGACAGTGACAACATCTCAACAGCCACAGTCCCACAGAGCTGGGCTCAGCAGGCCTTGACAGAACTGGAAATGCAGCCAGTCTCCTGGGCCTGTGCCTGGTCTGGGTTCTATGTGAGAGGGATGGAGGGAGAAAAGCCTGGAAAATGCACAGAAGAATAGAATAGCTTGACTACTCTACACCCCCCCCCCAAAAAAAAAAAAGGCTATGTTTCTAGGACAGTGGAAAATTCCTGGGTCATGGAACAATAGAGATTTCCTGGGATGGCTTTTTTCTCAAATTCTCTTGTAGAAAGTCAAAGCTTATGGACCTAAGAGGTCCTGGCTCACACACTCACTGTACAGATGAGGAAACTGAGGCCCAAGCCAGTTATTTCCACTACACTACAGTTGCCTCCTGAAGAAAATCTCCTGAGCCATCCTAGACAGAATGTTTAGGTTCCAACTGTGGTGGAGAACATGGCAGTTAGATAACAAACAGAACTTTCTCAGAAAAATAGATTACAGAAGTAAATAAGAGACAAATTAAAGGAAATGAGCTCTCTGAACTAGTGGACTGGGGATGGGGAGGGGTGGAATCAGCTTGGAATTTTGCAAAAGAGGAATATAGACGATGGTGCAGTGGGCCTGGATTGAGGCAGCTGGGCCAATGGAACTTCAGAATTTTTCAATCAGGACCTCCAGCCTTCACCTGTCCCAGGTTTGGAGGTATCCACAGTACCCTTCCTGCAGCTGGTTCTCTTGGCTTATTCCTTGCTCTCCTGGGACAGCTTATCTGGCTGCCAGAGTCATTTGCCGGCTCTAATTTGTGTTTAAATTAAAGTTCCCCACAAACAGGGGCTTAATGTGCTGTTACCAAGAGCTCCCGGGCCCCCTGCAGCTCTGGAAAGTGGAGGAGGTTGGGCGGAGATGCCATTTTGTACATATCTGGGCTCTGGACAAAAGGAAGTGTGGGTGATCCAGCTGAGGATCTTTGGTCCTGGTTGCTCCCTCACAAGGATGATGCCTGAGAACAGGGCAGGCCAGATCCTACTCACAAAATGTTTGGAGATCAGCAGACTTGTCCAGGAGCTCCCTAGGGGTTGTTTCCCCCTTTTTAGGACCTTAGGGAGATGGCAGGGCAAATAGAGGGTGGGGGTAGAAAATAAGGAGACTCCAAATTTTACATTACCATATCACATTCATTGTGTGTTTACACTGTTCCGCACAACTACAGACCGTCTCCACAACACGAAGCCAGTGTTGTTATATCATAACTGCCATTTTTACAGATGGAGAGGTTGAGGCACAGAGAAGTCAAATTAACACAATCAAGATCACACAGCTAGTAAGAGGTGGAGCCAGGATTCAAACGCACAGAGTCTGGCTCCAGGTTCTCAGTGCTGTGCTACCACTACAGCCAGGTTTGTCTGTTACCCCCTCCCCATCCCTGGATCACAAAGTGAGGCTTCTCTTTGAGCAGTGGACCAGAGTGGCTGAGGTGGAGTGAAACTCTTGTCCTACCCGCCTCCTCCACTTTGCCCGTTGAGCCACAGTCTCCCCATTTGTCAAATGAAGATAAGGTATTTGGGAGGATCAGGGTCTGGGAAGGCTAAGGAGGTCACTAGTCAGGGAGCCAGGACAACAAGGGCCCTCATAAGAGGCAGTTTCCTTCCTCCCCACCTAAGTAGGACCTTCCTGCTGCACCTTACAACATGCCTTCTAGTTCTCTTTCCCAGGGATCTGGAGACAGTGATTCCTCATCCCTCAGTGTAAAACCTCAGTGGTAACTTGCCCCTTTTTCATTGACTCAAAGCCTCTCTCTTCCTCTGAGAAATCTCTGGAAGAGTACTAAAGCTAACTTGAACCCCTAAACTGCCCATCCAGTAGCTAGGTGCAAGCCAGTCAGGGTTCTAACAAGAAACAAATAGCACATTCAAAGTGACTTCACTGAAGAGAGTTTAATACATGACAGTTTTTGAGGCATGGGCAGAAGGAAAAGAGCCAATAAGGGTTGGTGAGCACCAGCGGGACCAGGGAAGGAGAGGGTGCCACCAGCCTCATGCCAGCTGAGGTTATAGGAGAGGGGCCACCCCCCAAAGCCGAGGCCATTGGAGAACCACAACTGCTGCAGGATGCCAGGAAGGTGGGGTCAGGAAGGTAGTCAGGGGTGGGGAATAAACACCCTAGCTTCTCTTTTCCCTTCTGATTCTAGTCAGGATCCCTGCTGGCCAAACCCAAACAAACCAGAGCACATTGAGCCAGGTGGGAGCAGCCCAAAGAGCACAGGGAATACACAGGAAAGTTCTGTTCACAGTTCCACCTGGAATCCCTTCTGACACTGAGGCCACTCAATCACCAACTCTGGAGCTGTCTGCAGCCCAGTGCTGACTGGCAAGAGAGGCGTCAAGATTCCTGTCAGGAGGCTGGGCACGGTGGCTCGTGCCTGTAAGCTTCAGCCTATGAAGTGGCCGGGGCTAGGGATCGCGGTTCAAGTCCCACCTGGGGCCCGTAGCGAGACCTAGTTCCCAAAAATAGCTGGGCGTGGTGGTGCACACCTGTAATCCCAGCTACCTGGGAAGCTGAGGCTGGGGATTGCTTGAGTCTGTGGTACCCCAGGCAATGAAAGCCTGCGGTTCCACAGGCAAAAATAGCGAGACCTAGTCTCAAAAAAAAAAAAAAAGAGAGACTCCTGTCAGGAATGGTCCACGCAGAAAGTTACTGGACAGAAGGAGCTCTGGCTGTGGTGCTGGGTCAAGCAGGGGAAGCAGAAAAGAGCACCTGGGCAATGCTAAATGACTCTCCCAATCTCAGTATTTGGTACAAATTACCGTCATCTTGCTCCCACCTCCCTCTCCAGACTGAGAGCCCCAGCACGTTGGGATTTTGTCTTGCTCATCCTCCACACCTCTTAGGTGCATAATCAGAATTTATGGACTAAATAAGTGGATAACGAGTAAATGAACAAGCCTATTAGCAGCTCCTGTGCAAGCCCTGGGCCGGACTGGGAACCCTGTTGAATGAATGGCACACAGCGTTCCTATAGGAGTTTGATTCCCATCACCCTCCACCTCAGAGTCCACAAGGCTATTCCAGCACTGGCTGTAGAGACGAGGCGTGTCTCCCAACTGGCAGGAGGGCTATGCTTTGATAATACACATGAGTTAAGGGATGAAGGGTGACACTTGGCTCCTCTTGAGGAGAGAATAGGAGAAATAGCAGGTCACCTCACAGGGGCCTTTCTGTGAGCACTTTCTCTGGAGAAATCTTGATCGTGGCAAACCGTCTGTGGTATTCCAGGCTGGAGCCCTTGGCAAGCAGTAGAGACCAGAATGACAGTGCCAAGGAGGCAGCTGAAGGATCATCACCCTGGGAGCCACAGCTTTGGCTCGCTTTTTCCAATGGGCCATAAAAACTGAGGGAGACGAGAAAGCGGGAGTGAAGGGGGTTACCAGAAAAACAAACTATAGTTCCTAAGCATAGTCCCTGTGCCAAGCCCACCTGGTGAGCCGCTCAGCACAGACTGGGAGGGAGGGGGTGAGGGGGACCTGATTCCTGGCCCCCTCTACCTCTTGCTAGCTTTACAGCCTTGGGCAATAGACTTCATTGCCCTGCCTGTTTCTTCGTCTTAAAAAAGAAGGTGGATAATGCTAATATTATTTCATATGGTGGTGGTGAGGAGCAGATGAGTTAAGTCATGAAATATTTAAGAGTACATGTTCCTTAGTAAGCCCTACATAAATTTCATCCATAAAATTGAGCAGGACACTTGGGTTCTAGTGTCTCCCAGACATCCTCTCTCTGTAATATGTCCAGCCTTGGATACTTCTTCCTGTGAGAAGTGAGCTAATACAGGTGAGAATTATAATGTATATGAGTTAGTATTTGTCATTGAGCTCACATAAGAGTTTAGCAGGGGTGGAGGGACCCAAAAGGGGCTGACAATCATCAGCCTCTGATTATCTGTCTGTGGAGCTCCCCTTTTTAAAAAATTTTTTTGAGACTAGGTTTCGCTATTTTTACCTGTGGAACTGCAAACTGCAGGCTCACATTGCGTGGGGTACCACAGACTCAAGCAATCCCCAGCCTCAGCTTCCCAGGTAGCTGGGATTACAGGCGAGCACCACCATGCCCAGCTATTTGGGGGGGGACTAGGTCTCCCTACGTGCCCCTGGCGGTACTCAAACCGCGATCCCTGGCCTTGGCGGTGGCTTTGTAGGCTGCTACCTACAGGCATGTGCCACCATGCCTGGCCTCGAAGCTCCCCTTCTTATCATCATCAGCTCTTGGTTTGTTCAAGTCTTAGGTTGATGTCGTCCACATGTCTCATGGTCTTACTGCAAAGCAAGGAATAAAAGGGAATAAAAGGCATTTTGGAAACAAAACTGGCCCTCCCCTCCTCCCACACCAGGCAGGTAGAGCTAGTGAGTACGAGCTGGGAAAGAAGACTGGCACCTCTACCTCAACTTTCTTTGCCTTTGGTAGGAGGGCAAGGGTCAGGCGGGCACCGGTCAGGAAAGGTCAACTGCCTCTGCCAGCACTTCAGAAAGAGTATGTTCATGTTCATCACAGAGAAACTGGGAATGAAAGCAAATACATATCCCACAATCCAATACAAATGACACTTACTACAACCTATGTGATTTCATTTATTTAACCTAGAGTCTCAGTTGTTCTCACCCACAAGATAAGGATAATTATACCTAATTCAAAGGGTGAAATCACTGAGATATATAAATCCCTTGGCATATAGCCAGTCCAACAAATTATAGCTATTACTAGTTAATATTTTGCTTTACGGGCACACCATCACCTCAGAGGAATAAAGAAATAAAGACTGACTTCCAGGCTAGAGAAGGTGGTGGCAGGCGGAAGTGATTTATAACACTGGTTTGTTTACATTTTCTTTGCAGAACACATAGTAAGTATACACATATGTTCATTTGTTCATTCATTCATTCAGCAAATGTTTACAGAGCTTGTACAACTTGCCATTATTCTGTTTACTTGTATTTATCCTACTCTCCTCACTAGAATCGCAAGGTTCATGAGGGCAGGGCCAGCTTCTGTTAGGTTCACCAGGCAGTTAATAAATACTTACTAGGTGAGTGGATGGACTGAATTTAAAACAGGTCTGCAAGACTGAGATAGACCAGGCGAGGAGGTAGGGCAGGAGTAGGGACTCGGGGCTGTCATGCTCCAAACACAAAAGTTTTCCTTGACCCTAGACCCTCAACAGACACTCCTCCAGCTGTGAGCTGTTAGAGAGCCACTCAAGCCAGATCAGAGACCCTCTCCCTGGCAGGAAAACACACATTCTCCCACACGAGCATCTCTGAAACTCTCAGAGAAGGTTCTGAGGAGCAAGCACAGCAAGTGATGAAAAACAGCAATAAGACAGAGCTCACAGAGAATGGAAGGAGTCACCTTCTACCATTCAGGAACTTTAACAGAGGGAGGAAAATTTCAGCTGTGCAAAAATAATGAAGACAAAAGATGTGTCCCAATACCCCATGCACATGGATATTAGGTGCTCCCTTTCTTGCCCACATACCTCATTCTATATGATGTAGGCTGTCCAGAGACAAAAGACTAAACGGAGAATCATAATTTCCCCAAATTAGAAAATCCAAATGCTCATCAACTCACTGATGGATAAACAAAAGGTGATATATTAATACAATGGAATATTACTCAGCCATAAAGAGTGGACTACTGTTAAATGTTTCAACTCGGATGAATGCTGAAAATCTTATGTCGAATGAAAGAAGTCAGCCAGTCACAAAATATGATTCCATTCACACAAAAGTCCAGGACAGGGAGTTCTATGGGGACAGAAAGTAAATTAGTGTTTGTTATACTTAGGAGTAGCGGGGGGGGGGGGGGGG
>PVHY01033134.1:0-11359 GCA_004024945.1 Uropsilus gracilis
TGGTCGCCCACTTCCTAATACCCTGTTTCACTAACTAGGTATTTCCTTGTCAGCATCAGCTTTTTCTAAGAATGGTTTCTCAGTCTGTTTTCCAGTGACCTTAGTTTTTATCTCACTTCTCTTTCTTACACTGAGTTTGATCCAGGTAATTCTCTTTCTAGGGTAATATGTATGAATGGCTTAGAAATCAACTTCATATTCTCAGAAGGGTAGGTTAGGTTTGTTAAGCATAGATTATTTGAGGAGCAGAGTGCTATTATGACAAGTTTTATTGCTTATAACCTGATGATTTTATATTAAAGTTGTTTTGGCTAATTTGACAAGAAGTTCAAAGAGCTGCATCCCTTCTCTGGCCTAGTATCTGAGGAAACTAGAGGTCTTCCCACTTCTACATGTAAATGACTTCCCCCCAGCCCAGTTGTCACTAAGCAAAATGTACCCCTCCCTAAATCCCACTTCTGACAGTTTAACCCTGCCATCTTCTAATAAATACCTCTATCATCAGCAAATTGATTGTCAAAGTGAGTGAGACAGCAGGTAAACTTGACAACAGGACCTTGACAAAATAAAAAAGGGGGAAAAGGGGAAAAAAAAGAAGGGTATACTTGTTTTATAATTTTCCCTAATCTTGCTGGGACTTGAAACTTTATTTAAAAGTCAGATCTTTGGCAACATATACCTTCATAATTGCATTAAAATGTAACAGCTAGTAATATCCTCATCCCACCTATATTTGGGGGAAGTTGTATATTTCTCTTTTACGGCATTTTTCAGTGATTTCTGAATGTAGGGTTTTGTCCCTCTTCATGGTAGCCTGGGGTCTGACACAGAGTCTGGCATAGTGTGGTGGTCTGTAAATTTTGGAAAAACAAGTTTAAAAATGTTAAATGGGGAATGAGAAAATCATCAGAATGAAAGAAAACAAAACCAGAATTCAATAGGTAGCTTTTAATGTGAAAAAGGAAAGAAGGACTTGAAATATGATTAGCTGTGAAAGCAAAGCCGGATGCCCCTAGGCTGATGTGTTACCTAATAACAACTTTATCACAGATGAACCTTGTCAGCTAGAAGATAATGGTGAAACATGTTATTTAATATCTAATAATCCCAGAAACCATGCCTTTTCAAGTAGTTCTAAATCTTGAGTGTTCATGTTAAATGACCACCATGCAAGGAAAGTATACAAACAACCTCCATGGAGATACTAAAGTAAGCTCTTTGGCAGCAGATAGCTCAGATCCCCTGAGTTAGTCATGAACCAGCTAAGTTGCCAAGAGAAAATTCCAAAGCATGAAGACTCAAAAAAAAATTAAGTTTCCTTTTTTCTGATGTCGTAGTTCAGGCTGCTGTTGTACAAAATCATTCAAAAACTGAGGTTCTTTTCATCATTTGCTCTGAGTATGTGGAAAAGGTTGACTCATGACTACCACATCTGTCACCCAGCTTGTGAGAGCAGAACATGATTCAGAATTTGCACAAATCACTTACACTTGTATTTTCATTGACTAAAATTTGGGCACATGAAACTGAATACACATACACAAACACACACATGTGAGACTGGAAAATGAAACCTCTCTAGCGAGTGATTTTGACCCAAATTGAAAGTGGAAAAATTCTCATAGGAAGGTGCAAGTGGGTATTGAGGGATAGCTGTCTCTGTTCCTGTCATAGACTTTGACGCACTTAGTTCCTGGGCTGTCAAGAAGTGTCTCCTTTTTGGCCTCCTCACAGTTTGTGAACTCGTGATTTGTTTCTTCTAAACTTACAAATTCTGTCATATTGTGTGAGGCAGGCCTGTGTCTGTCTCCAAATCCATGTCTTTGCTCTGGCTGGTTCTTCCATTGTGTGCCCTGTTCCTTACCAAGCATTCATCAAGATTGCCCCTGCTTATCTAGGCCCACCCTCTGTTTTCAACAGTATTTTTAGCTATATGAACCCTTGAAACTCATATCCTGGGAAAAATAATGTGCAGAGAAATTGTTCCAGCCAGAGGATCTTACCTATGCCCAAATCCCAGGGCGCTGGTTTTCTAGCCTGCACATTCATTCCCTGAACAGATATTGTTGGCATATGAACTACATCAGTTCAGTAATCAAGGATGGAACAGAACAGACCCTTTGTTCTATGGGAGAAGGATGCGAGTCTACAGCTCCTGCTGTAGCTGCAGTTAGGCCTTTGTGAGTGGTGGGGGGTAGGGTGGGGTTTCTAAATGTGGGCTAGAAGATCAAATCCTCAGAGTCTAAAGGACATGAGCATTTTGTCAGTGGTTATCACCCCAACTTATCAGGAGATCTGAAGGAGTAAGGTCAATTCCCAGGCTAACCCTCTCTACCCCTGCTTTATGTTCTAGGCCAGCTGTGGTACCTGCCCTTCCCCAGGGCAGCCAGCTACACTTAGAGCCCTGCTGGCAGCTTGTATGTGGTGTAATTGTGGCACATTTATCAATACTGCTGCTGCATTGATCCCTATAAAATATGGAGACAGTACTATGCATGCATGAGTACCCCAGTCTACATGAGGTAGAACATTAAGCCTGTAGTAAGAATTGTGTGCTGTATCTGAGTAATGAGCCATGAAATTGACATTATAAGTTGTAATTATTATTAATGACTTGCAGTGGTGGCTGGTGTTAATTATCCGTAGGCATCCCAGATATATTTCTCCTTTCCTTTTATTTCTTTTTCGTAATGTCTTGAGCCCATATAACAGCAGTGTTTGACTACTATGCCTTTAAAGGGAGCACACAAGATGTAAGGACAGACTGGAAATGTCTCCGGAAGCCCTCAGTGGTTCTTTGACCTGGCTGGGAGACTGAAATCAGATGTCCTCTTGGTTGGTACCCAAATTTGCAGATGTCTTTTCCCTCATTTATCGTGTTCTCCTGCCTGTAGGCCCTTGTCACAGATGAATTAGTTAATCTTATAAAGGGCTTTGAAGACAAAAGACATGGAGCATGCTGAGACATCCCGTGCCCCAGCTCTTCCTAACAACGAGAGCCAGGTTCTGACTACTCTTACTGCCTGAATAAAATCTCTATCCCGACTTTTGTTTTTTGCCCTTTGAAATGTGTCCTGTATTTAAAAAGATATGTAGCCCATCCCAGATTTCCTCCCTCAAGTGCTGATCTTGGCATCTGGGTCAGAGTAACATGGGAGCTTTCACTTCCATTCATCATTTTCTTGCTTCTATATTCTTGGCTTTGCCCCTGACAGGATCATACCAGAGCAGTCCAGAGGCATCAGGCCCTCTCCTGCTCTGGTTTGCCCTTGAGGACAACTACTCTAGTTCCTTGTGGGGAACCAAGAGGCACCCTTGACATGGGAGACTGGTAGGCATGGTGGCTGACAGGATTGCAGAGTCACATCTGTCTTTTCTAGCTGTTCCACTCCTGACCCCATCAGGATTGACCTGACCACATTTGAATTAACAAACATGTTTCCAGGTAAACACAGTCCAGACCTGTTGCAGGACCTTGGTTAAACAGGGGCTAGTGCATGGTTGGCGTGGGGAGAGTGATGAACTGGAACTTTCAGCCAGCCTGGATGTTGTGGGAGAGAGCAGGCAGGGGAGTAGCCAGCGTGGAGGTGCCAATGGCACATGTTATTTGTGGATGAGAATGCCACCCACTTTGGATGGCATGAATTTTTGAAGAAGCACTGGGGGCTATGACTGGAAGATGGGCTGAAACCAGTGCACTCAGGAGCCTTGATGCCATGCTCTGGAGCTTGAGGTGCCTGTCCTGAGGGGCTGCAGGCAGGTAAGCAGCAGGGCGGTGGGAGCAGCACTACATTGGGCATCTGGCCTCAGAGTAGGTTGCTGGGCCCCAGGTGTTGCTGGTAGAGGTTTGTGATAACTGGGGCAGGAGAGACTCACAATTGAGGTGGCTGTGTGCATGGAGGTGGAGTCAACAAGATCTGAGGACAAACGCTGAGGTAAAGAGACAGGACAGTCACGGGAATGAAGAGTAGGTCTGTTCAACAGTGGGTGGGGATTGCACAGCCATAATAAGAAAGGCAAAATTAGTTTTGAACTACTTCCATCATGAAATTGAACATTTAAGACTGTTGTTGACTGAAATCCAGTTAGAAGAAAGATGTGCTATGGTAAATTTAACCAAGCAGGTTGAGGCAGTTTCTCAAACTTGGCACTAGTGATATTCCAGGTGGGGTGATTCTTTGTGGTGGGGGCTGTCTTATGCATTGTAGGATGGTTACCTCCCTAGCCTCTACTCACTAGGTGCCAATGGAGCTTCACACCCTAGTCAGTGGTGATAATCAAAAATATCTTCCAGTTTGCCAAATGAGCCCCAGGGTACAAAATGTCTTGGTTGAGAACTGTCTGACCCTGATGGCAGTGGAATTCTGGTGGCCCACAGCCACCAATTCTTCTACTCTTTTCTAATCACAGTAATTGTATTGCAAATTACCTGCCTGCCTCACTCTGCAAGGGAGACCTGTAACAGTCTATTGTGCCTACAGTAAAGTTAGCCAGGATGGTGTTATTGGAAGCACAATGAGTTTTTTCCCTCATCAAGTTCTGCAACAAAAATGTCTATGGTGTTACTGTTTAGTTGGCTGGTGATGGCTGTTTGTCAGTTTGCCAACAGGTTCTCTCTTAACTGCTATCATTTGACATCACTGAAATATAAATACAGTGATTGAGCTGTGGACATGCTATTAAATACTCTACAAAGAGCTTTTCCATGTACTACTGCCTCAGGCTTTTGTTATATATCAATTGAGTCAAATAAGAATGAAGTCCTTGGCATAGGCAGCCCTGGTGAGAAAATGCAGCTTCTGTTAGGAAAATTGTTGGGTATTGACAAAGGAAGGTTTTATTTGGTTTTCCTCTGGTATAGAATTGGCCTTGACCAAGCTCATAAAGAAAAGGAACCCGGGTGGCCACGGCTCTTTCTGAAATAGTTTCAGTTAAGTTACATGGAGACCAGGAAGCAGAATATGATGTCAAATCATGTTTCAGGATAGTTGACAGATTCCTATTGCTTAAGAGCAGAAGATTGTCAAGAATTCTGTTTGGAATACAAAGCTAGTCATTGTTTAGAACCAAAGATGGCAGATTGCATTTAACTGAGTTGGCTAACCTTTGACAGAATGATGGGAACATCCTATGATATTATGAGGATAATGTTTTAGTCTCTTGAAATAGTGTTTTAAAAGAGTATGTTGTGTGTCAAAAAAGTTCAGGCATCTTGACAACTGGGGACTTGTTAGAACTGGCGCCTTAGAACCAGTGTTTTGGGAGCAACCTCTGCTTTGCACAGCTCCGTTGTCCTCTCATCTGAGTATCATGGGTATTGACTGAATTGTGAGGCCACAGAGAGGGAAAGGCCTAGCCCTATCAGTATGGGCTTGAAAACGCGTGAAAAGAAAAAAAAAGATTTTTGACTTAAACTTAGAACACCTATGCCTGCTTCTCCCTGGGAAGCGGGCTGAAAACATCTTCACTGTTCACCTACTATTGGTATGCAAAAATCAGCTACCAGCTTCTTTCAGCTCTTTCTCCCTCTCTCAGACCTAAAAAAGAAAAACTTAGAAACAGTTTAAACTTTAGACTAGTTTGCCTCATTTTACCCTTTTTAGACTTCTGTGGTACCATCCCCAGCCTTCTCACCAAAATCCCAAGCCAAAGCAAGACTCTCAGAGTGCAGACTAATTTATTTCTAACAAAGTGATTTCCTAATTACTGCAAAAAGAAACATGTAGTAAAACTTTCATTACTTCAACATTGTCTAAAACCTTTCTCAACATTGTCCAAAGTCCTTTCCCCAGATTGTCTAAAAATGCTCAGTCTCTCAGCCCTGATCATCTCACCAACATCAGTCAGTTAGAGTTCATCTCTGTGTGTTTGAAGACATCTTCCTTTGGCATGCTCCAGTTCTTCCATGCCCTCTTTTCCTTGTCCTCCTCCAGGTAGTAGGAAAAAAGCTCTATAGTACTGGAACCAGCAAAGTTCACTTTCTTTTCAGACCTGACTTTCGCAAGGCCTCTCCCAGACACAAGTCAAACTCAGCAAAACAAACTCCAACACAGAGTTCGAATCTCCAAACTCCTTAGCTGCTTTTAACACAAACATGCTGGTAGGCTGGGCCAGCCAAAGGCTGCAGGCCCCAGGCCTTGCCACATGGCCAAGCTCATATGGTTCACATCTTCATCCCACAAAATGGCAGAATCCAAACCTCCATCAGAATCCCTTTCTTTGTTCCAACCCTCTTTATATATATATCCCTTCTGTTTTCCCACCTTCCAGGGACAACTCCTGAGTTATCACATTTCAAAGAAAAAACCAGTTTTACTTCTTCCTCCCCCTTGTGTATCTTTCTGAAAGGAAATTTTAATTAAGGCCATTCTCATATTTTAGCATATCTTCCTTAAAATTTGCAATCTTTAACAGGAGACATGACACCCAGGGGAGTAGGTGCCCCCTGTCAGGCTCAACTTAAAAACTCCTGTTCTGGGTTTCTATGAATGGCTGGTAAATGAATTAAAGACAATTTTGTAGATAATAACACCCAGTGCAGGACAATTCAGAGTTGTTAGTAAGATCATTCTAGAGCCAGACCATATGAGAGTGAACTTGCCTCCTCACTCCATGGCATCTCCTCACCTAAAAATGAAATAGTTCAGCTCCTGTTTCACAGTCCTTTTCAACCCAGAGGACTTAATCCATGTGGAAGACTTAGGAGAATGCTGACAGTTACCTCACAGACTCTGAGGCAGAATTACCTGTATGGGGGCCCTCTGGTCTAGGCATGGGTGCTGGCTTGCATCTTACTCTGATACTGTGCTTGTTACTTTGAAACTTATCCACTCTTGGATACTCCGTGGGTGTACATTAGTCATGGATCCCTGTCACCTGACAGATAGGTCATTGGGAGGCAAAAAGGCCACTGCAAGTAACCAGGCATTATACTTTGCTTTCAGAATCTCTCCCAGCTCCCCTATGGCAAAGCCCTCTACAGCTACGAGGGGAAGGAACCTGGTGACCTCAAGTTCAGCAAGGGTGACGTGATCATCTTGCGGCGCAGGGTGGATGACCACTGGTTCCACGGAGAGCTTCATGGGGCGCATGGCTTCCTGCCTGCCAGCTACGTACAGTGCATGAGGCCCTTGCCACAGGTCCCACCCCAGGGCAAAGCACTTTATGATTTCGAGATGAAGGACAGAGACCAGGACAAGGACTGTCTGACCTTCACCAAGGTAAGCTGGCCACTGTGCTAGAGGCCCTCTGCCTGCCATGATTCCTGTGCAGGAACCCAGGGCAGAGCACACAGTCTCTGTGAAAGCCACAACTCCCTGCCAGAGTAGAACCCTGGCTCCTGCTTGTGAATCCAGGAAGGCTTACAAACCTGCATGAACGAGTTCTTGGAAGCTCAAACTTTGAAGAATAAAGTAAGTTGCCATCAGTTAGAAGTGGCAGAAACTCAGAATGATGTAAAGAAGTTCCAAATTTATTAAGGGGGAGAGAGTGGAGGACAGCTCCATCAGAAGTGATTTCAAGCGAGGTATCTGAGGTAGTTTCTTGGGCTACTTTGTACGTCCTTTCTAGGGTAGTAGCTTCCTGCTGAGTTGGGCACTGCTGATGTTTCTAGCTTCATTTCCATTTGATTTTCTCATTACTCATGATGTTTTCCTCTGATACTGAATTTTGGTCTTGGGTCCTTGACCAGTGGAAACCTGGTTGGTGCTATTTTATCACTGGGTGCATATCTTACTGCCTGTCTTTCTTAGTCCTTAAAAAGGTAGGGGGCAATTGTTCCAACTCCTGGAGGAAGTCTTAATGGTGGAGTGAGATGGCAACAGTGGTACCCCCAGGTAGCATCAGCAGGACCTGGGCAGACTGGATACAGAGACTGAGTGTGGCTCCATCACCAAGGAATGAAGCCTTTCAGGAGCAGATACCTTGGGAGAGAGAGGGACCCTCTCAGAACACTGCTGCACAGTCCCTATTGGGTGCAGGAATTGTTTCACAGCCTGTCCTCCAGCACGGAGGTGGGGGGGGGAGGGCAGGTCAACTCGGGCTCTCTGGAGTGGCATGTCAGTCTTGCTGGAGAGACCCTGGCTAGTAGTAAACTAGTAATTACTGTTGAACTGTTATAGGGTGAGGGACATGTGGAGGGACCTGCACTGTGTGGCCTTCCAGGGTCTCAGAGGCCAGGAAGCTTCCAGAGCAGAGAAGATGCTTAGGCAATGAGAATCTCTTCCAACCAGGATTCCTTTCTCATCTCAGGCATTCCTTTTCCTTGTTCTTAAATTCCACATGCCCTTCTTGGCCTTGGTGGTGGTAGGTGGCTTAAAAGCCTGGACATATCGACTCTACCTGATAGCAGCAAGCTCATCTGCCACTGACTATGCTTGACCTGTACATGTTCTTTTCCAATGTGCTCGCTCTGAGCCTGTCTCTTGATGCTGGAACCAAAGCAAGCTCAGAGAAGTTGTTTCACGTACACTCAGCTGCTTACTCTCTCTTTCCTTTTCCTTCCTGTCTTCTGTCTCCTGCCTCCTTCCTTCTTTCTTCCCTCTCACCTCACTCTGTCTCCCCCTCACCTCTCCCAGACACTGACTGTTGCAGAGTTCTCTGAAGGCTGCTTGAGCACAGTGTACACCATTAAGAGTGACATCAACTGGGCTGTATGGAGCCGCTGTTCATGTTTTCTTCCATGTGCAGCCTGACAGTGAATAATCTATTTTTCATTCAGGGATTCAACTCTTACTTCCCTCCTTTTATCAGGGTGTTCAGTGCTAATTCTGATTGTCATCAGGCTGATGCATGTTCCCCAAAAGTTGACATCTAGGCTTCCCTCCCTCTTGCTATCTTATCCTCAATCAGTCTGGAACAGCAGGTTGCCTGGAGTTTCAAATGTCAGAATCCCCCCCTTGCTCACTTTTCTATTGGACTCTGGCCCACCTATCATGAGAGGAAAACCCCTGGGGGCCCATGTTCCCCTGTGCTATCATGTGTGACCAAGAATAGGGATCCTACAACTCTGACTCAGGTCAGTTTGCTAAGGAAACCATGTGACTCTAGTTTCCTCTGAGCTCTGCTGGCTCCAGGAGCAGACACAGGACTGCATGGATAGAGAATTGCTGTGAGCCAACAACTGGAGAGACTGGAGCCTCTAGGTTCTCGTGGTCTGAACAGAGGCTTGCCTCTGAGGCTTGCCTCCCCGCCTCCCCTACAGCCCACTCCATTCCATGAGAACTGCGGATGCTCCAGTTCACAGTGTTTCCCAGACAGGAAAACAGTGAAACAACTTCTCAGTTGAAACGCATGAGGATCTGTGGGAACGGTGCTCCATTGAGGGGTATCTTCCAGGCCCTGTAGCCTAGGGGGAGGGATGCCTTAGGTTTGGCTCAACAGACAGCTTCAGAAAACAAGGCACTAGCCAGGAGACAGAGGAGGTACTTGGTAAGCACTCCAGACATTCACTGATAGAATTTAATATGTGATGTTTCAAAGAAGCATTAAAATAGTCCCATTGGGACACTCTCTTAGGTTCCTGATACTCATTTTGTAACTGGCATTGCTTTTACTTTGAATTTGTTGGGGGAACAATAAGACCCCTAAACTGTGAGATGGCACCTCTACTACAGTGAGGCAGGAGCATGGGCCTCTCTGGGGAGAGGTGGAGGGGCTCTGGTCCAGCCTCGTATCTTAAAATTGTTTTAAGAATTTTCTTCAGTCTGTGTATTAATGTGAGAGAGACTTCTGTGTGCAAATCCCACATATTACACCCCTGCCATGATGACCACACGAGCTTCTTACCAATACCCACTTCATCCACTTACCTTGGCTCCAACACCACAGCTCCTGGTGAACACCTGTTCTCATTGTAGCTCTCAGCTCCAGGTCTGCAAACCAAACCTCCAGAGGCCATGGGAGACCTGGGAGACCCATTACGTCTCTCTGCTGCCTGTTTCCTATGTTACCATTTCTTCCCATTGCTCCTGACCCAGGTCGTCTCTCTAGTGCCTGCTATCCCAGTTCCATCTTAACAACCTGTTTCTCTCTTCAAGACCAGTGCACATCAGTCCTTCTCACTGGCTCAGACCAGTCTTGTTTTGCTCTAAGAAGCTTTTTGTTGATTGGACATTTTCAATTCTGGAGTCAATAAGGAAAGAAATTCTCCAAAATTTGAAACTATTGCTAACTTAACTTTAGAACTGGACATCTTTATGGTAGGATGGTTGTTTAAAAATGGCATGAAGCAGGCAAATGAAAGTAATGATGGCTTGTTGAATTTTTTTTTTGAAATAGCCCATTTATTTTTTTTTTTACCAATATCTGCTTTATTATTATTTTTTTTTACATCATTTCAATCCCTGGGGGTCACCCAACACCATCACCTCCCCTCCCCACCCACTCCAGCTGGTCCCCTCTCTCCCCTTGTGTGGTTTCATTTGGTTGACCGTATATTAGTGAAACCATTTGGTTTCTGTCCCTTTTCTATCTGGCTCGTTTCTGCTAGAATGATTTCTTCTAGGTACATCCAGGTGTCTATAAATTCATCAAATCTGTCATTTTTAATTGACACGTAATATTCCATTATGTGTATATACCACATCTTTTTCATCCACACATCTGTTCTGGGGCATTTGGGTTGTTTCCATGTTCTTGCAATTATAAATAGTGCTGCAATAAACATCCGAGCACAGGTGTCCTTTTGTATCCCCATTGAGGTCTCCTTTGGGTAGATTCCCAGAAGTGCGACTGCTGGGTCAAATGGTAATTCCATTTTCATGAGTTTGAGGGTCCTCCATACTGCTTTCCATAGTGGCTGGATGAGTTTACATTCCCACCAGCAGTGTAGGAGTGTTCCTTTCTCTCCACATTCACACCAGCACTTGTTGTTGCCTGTTTTTTTGATGTGGGCCATTCTTACTGGTGTAAAGTGGTATCTCATTGTGGTTTTGATTTGCATTTCTCTGATTGCTAGTGACATTGAGCAATTTTTCATGTGCCTGTTGGCCATTTGTAGTTCCTCTTTGGAGAAGTATCTTTTTAGTTCTTCTCCCCATTTTTTGATTGGGCATCTTGTTTTGTTTTTGTTTAGTTGTGTGAGTTCCTTGTACATCTGTGTTATTAATCCCTTATCACTCTTGTGAA
Source organism: Uropsilus gracilis (assembly GCA_004024945.1). Classification (NCBI taxonomy): domain Eukaryota; kingdom Metazoa; phylum Chordata; class Mammalia; order Eulipotyphla; family Talpidae; genus Uropsilus; species Uropsilus gracilis. The sequence goes on from PVHY01033134.1 coordinate 11,128, forward strand.
GAGCGAAAATTTTTTCTCATTTAGTTGGACTTATTTTAGTTTTTTCTGTTGTCTCTTTTGCAGTACAGAAGCTTTTTAGTTTGATGAAGTCCCATCTGTTTATGTTTTCCTTCAATTTTTTGCCTTCTGCAGATGATTCCAGGAAGGGGTTTCTGAATTGTATTTCATGGAGGGTTTTGCCCAAGTTTTCCTCTATGTATGTTATGGTTTCAGGTCTGATATCTAAGTCTTT
>PVHY01033135.1:0-11355 GCA_004024945.1 Uropsilus gracilis
TGCAACATAGGGAGATTTCACCTCTTAACATCAAAGTACAGAGAAGTTACAGTCAGATAAAAACTGCTCCTTTGCTGTCCATTTGTAATTCAGGGGCATTCAGCGCAAAACGCAGGCAGTGGGCCTGAAACCCCGAAATCTTCAGGATTTTCAATGAAAACAAGCATTTCTCACAAGTGTTACAAATCATGAAACTTAGGAGCTGGATGTGAGATGGACTGGTATTCTATTCACCTCCATAAACTGTGCATCATAAGGAGATTTCACCTCTAAACATCAAGGTACAGAGAAGCTACAGTCAGATAAAAACTGCTCCTTTGCCATCTGTTTGTAATTCAGAGGTGTTCAGTGCAAAATGCAGGCAGTGACCCTGAAAGGCTGATATCCGCAGGATTTTCACTGAATACAAGCATTTCTCAGAAGTGTTAAAAATCATGAAACTTAGGCGCTGGATGTAGATGGACTGGTTTTCTATTCGACTCTATAAATTGTGCATCATAGGGAGATTTCACCTCTAAACATCAAAGTACTGAGAAGTTACTGTAAGTTATAAACTGGTCCTGCCCTCTGTTTGCATATCAGTGGTGTTCAACGCAAAATGCAGGCAGTGGGCCTGAAAGGCTGAACATGGCAGGATTTTCATTGAAAACAGGGTTTCTCATTATCCTAGAAATCTTGAAACTTACTTCTCTATGTGAGATGGATTGGTATTCTATTGGACTCTATAAACTCTGATTCATAGGGAGATTTCACCTTTAAACATCAAGTACTGAGAAGTTACAATAAGTTATAAACTGCTCCTTTGCCGTCCATTTGTAAATTCAGAGGCGTTCAGCACAAAAAGCAGGCAGTGATCCTGAAAGTCCAAAATCCGCAGGATTTTCACTGAAAATAAGTGTTTCTCAGTAGTGCTGGAAAATATGAACCTTAGGAGCTGGTTGTGAGATGAACTGGTATTCTATTCCACTCTATAAACTGTGCATCATAGGGAGATTTCACCTCTCAACATCAAAGTACTGAGAATTTACAATAAGTTATAACCTGCTCCTTTGCCATCCATTTGTAATTCAGAGGCGTTCAGCACAAAACGCAGCAAGTGGGCCTGAAAGGCCGAAATCCACAGTGTTTTCATTGAAAATAAGCGTTTCTCAGAAGTGTTACAAATCATGAAACTTCGGTCTGGATGTGAGATGAACTGCTGTTCTACTGGACTCTATAAACTGTGCATCATAGGGAGATTTCATCTCTAAAAGTCAAAGTACATAGTAGCTACAGTAAGTTGTAAAGTGGACATTTGCCGTCAGTTTGTAACTCAGAGGCGTTCAGCGCAAAATGTAGGCAGTGTGTCTGAAACGCGGAAATCTGCAGGATTTTCAAAGAAAAAAGGGGTTTATCAGAAATGCTAGAGATCATGAACCTTAGGAGGTGGTTGGGAGATGAACTGGTATTCTATTCACTTCTATAAACTATGCATCATAGGCAGATTTCATCTCTTAACATGAAAGTACAGAGAAGTTATGTCAGATAAAAACTGCTCCTTTGCCGTCTGTTTGTAATTCAGAGGCGTTCAGCACAAACCTCAGGCAGTGAGCCTGATAGGCTGAAATCTGCAGGATTTTCATTGAAAACAGGGTTTCTCATTATCCTAGAAATCTTGAAACTTAGAGCTGTATGTGAGATGGGACTGGTACCAGTCCATCTCACCTCTAACTCTCACGTTTCATGATTACTAGCACTTATTACAAACCCTGGTTTTCATTGAAAATCCTGTGGATTTTAGTCTTGCAGGAGAACTGCCAGCATTTTCAGGTGAATGCTTCTGACTTCAGACTCCAAAGAGGATTTTATATCTTACTGTAACTTCTCTATACTTTGTTATTTGGGGATCAGGTCTTTCTGTCTTGTAACATTCAAGGAATAGAATACAATACCAGTCCATCTCACCTCTACCATTTAAGTTTCATGATTTGTAGCACTTATTACAAACCCCTGTTTTTCTTCAAAATCCTGCTGATTTCAGCCTTGCAGGTGAACTAACAATGTTTTCAGCGTGAACGCTCCTGAATTCAAGCAGACTCTAAGAAGAAATTTATATCTTACTGTAACTTCTGTATACTTTGTTGTTTGGGGGTCAAGTCTCCCTCTGATTTAACCTTCAAGGAATAGAATAGAATACCAGTTCAACTCACATCCACCTCTAAGTTTCATGATGTCTAGCACTTATGACAAACACTTGTTTCATTGAAAATCCTGAGGATTTCGGCCTTTTAGGCAAACTGCCAGCATATTCAGCGAGAACGCTGTTGCAACAAAGCAGGCTCCCAAGGAGAACTTTATATCTTACTGCAACTTGTCTGTCCTTTGATGATTAGAGAGGAATTCTCTTCATGTTGTACATATTAGGGAGGACAGTAGAAAATGAGTCCATCTCATATCCAGCACTTATGTTTCATGATTGGTAACACTTCTTCCTTAACAGAGTTTTCTTTCAGAATCCAGATGATTTCCGCCTTTCAGGTGAACAGCAAACATTTTCAGCCAGAACGCTCCTAAATTCAAACAGACTCCAAAGAAGTTTAATATCTTACTATAACTTCTCTGTAAATTGATGTAGAGAGATGATATCTCTCTCTGTTGTACTCTTCAAGTAGTAGAAGAGAATACCAGTCATTCTCAGCACTATCTCTTAAGTTTCACGATATCTAGCACTTATTACAAACCCTTGTTTTCTCTGAAAATCCTGCGGAATTCGGCCTTGTAGGAGAACTGCCAGTGTTTTCAGGCGAACCTTCTGAATTCAGACTCCAAAAAGAAGCTTATATATTACAGTAACTTTTCTATACTTTGTTGTTTGGGGATCAATTCTCTCTATGTTGTACACATCAAGGAGTAATAGAGAATACCAGTTCAACTCACTTCCACCTGTAGGTATCATTATGACTAGCACTTATGACAAAACCTTGTTTTTATTGAAAATCCTGAGGATTTCGGCCTTTCAGGCGAAATTCCAGCATATTCAGTGAGAACGCTGCTGCAACAAAGCAGGCTCCTAAGGAGGAATTTATATATTACTGCAACTTGTCTGTCCTTTTATGATTAGAGGGGAAGTCTCTTCATGTTGTACACTTTAGGGAGGACATTCGAAAATGAGTCCATCTCACATCCAGCACTTATGTTTCATGATTTCTGGCACTTCTTAACAAGTTCTCTTTCAGAATCGTGAGGATTTCCAACTTTCACATGAACAGACAGCGTTTTCAGCCAGAATGCTCCTGAATTCAGATTCCAAAGGAGAAGTTTATATCTTATTATGACTTCTCTGTACTTTGATGTATAGAGATGAAATCTCTCTCTTTTGTACCCTTAAAGGAGTAGAAGAGAATACCAGTCCACCTCACCTCTACCTCTTAGTTTTAATGATTTCTAGCACTTATTACAAACCCTTGTTTTCAGTGAAATTCCCACTGATTTAGGCCTTGTATGAGAACTGCCAGTGTTTTCAGGCGAACGCTTCTGAATTCAGACTCCAAAGAAGAATTTTATATCTTACTGTAACTTCTCTATACTTTGTTGTTTGAGGATCAGTTCTCTTTGTGTTGTACCCTTCAATGAGTAGAAGAGAATACCAGTCCATCTCACCTCTACCTCTTAAGTTTCATATTTGTAGCACTTATTTCAAGTTTCATATTTGTAGCACTTATTCCTGCTGATATTGACCTTGCAGGTGAACTACCAGTGTTTTCAGTGCGAACGCTCCTGAATTCAAGCAGACTCCAAAGAGGAAATTTATATCTTACTGTAACTTCTGTATACTTTGTAGTTTGGGGATCAATTCTCTCTCTGTTGAACCTTAAATGAACAAAATAGAGTACCAGTTGAACTCACTTCCACCTCTAAGTTTACTGATCTCTAGCACTTATTACAAACCCTTGTTTCATTGAAAATCCTGAGGCTTTTGTCCTTTGAGGCGAACTGCCAGCGTTTTCAGGGAGAACACTGTTGATAAAAAGGGGAATTTCTCCTCCGGAGTCTTTGGAGTCTGATTGAATTCAGGAGCGTTTGTGCGGAAAACGCTGGCAGTTCGCCTAGAAGGCCGAAATCTGCAGGATTTGAATGAAAACAAGGGTTTGTAATAAGTGCTAGAAATCATAAAACTTAAGATGTAGAGGTGAGATGGACTGGAATTCTCTTCTACTCCTTGAAGGGTACAACAAGAGAGAAATGATCACCAACAACAAAATATAGAGAAGTTACAGTAAGATATGAATTTCTCTATGGAGTCTGTTGGAATTTGGGAGCGTTCTTGCTGAAAATGCTGGCTGTTCACCTGAAAGGCGGAAATCTTCAGGATTCTGAAAGAAAACTGGTTAAGTAGGAAGTGCTAGAAATCATGAAACATAAGTGCTGGATGTGAGATGGACTCATTTTCTACTGCCCTCCCTAAAGTGAACAACATGAATTGCCCTCTAATCATCAAAGGACAGACAAGTTGCAGTAAGATATAAAGTTCTCCTTAGAAGCCTGCTTTGTTTCAGCAGCGTTCTCGCTGTATATGCTGGCAGTTCACCTAAAAGGCCGAAATCCTCAAGATTTTCAATGAAACAAGGGTTTGTCATAAGTGCTAGACATCATGAAACTTAGAGGTGGAAGTGAGTTGAACTGGTATTCTATTCTATTCCTTGAAGGTTACAACAGAGAGAGAAATGATCCCCACACAACAAAGTATACAGAAGTTACAGTAAGATATAAAATTCTTCTTTGGAGTCTGCTTGAATTCAGGAGCGTTCAGTCTGAAAACTTGCTAGTTCACCTGCATGGACGAAATCCCCAGGATTTTGAAGGAAAACGGGGGGTTGTAATAAGTGCTAAAAATCAAGAAACTAAAGAGGTAGAGGTGAGATGGACTGGTATTCACTTCTATTCCTTGAGGTGTACAAGAGAGAGAGATTTATCTTTAGACATCAAAGTACAGAGAAGTTATAGTAAGATATAAACTTCTCCTTTGGAGTCTGTTTGAATTCAGGAGCGTTCGCACTCAGAACGCTGGCAGTTTGACTAGAAGGCCAAAATCCGCAGGATTTTGTATGAAAACAAGGGTTTGTAATAAGTGCTAGAAATCATGAAACCTAAGAGTTAAGGTGAGATGGACTGGTATTCTCTTCTTCCTTGAGGGGTACAACACAGAGAGATTTTATCTCTATACATCAAAGTACAGAGAAGTTACAGTAAGATATAAATTTCCCCTATGGAGTCTGTTTGAATTTAGGAGCGTTCAGGCTGAAAACGCTGGATGTTCGCCTGTGAGGCAGAAATCTTCAGGATTCTGAATGAAAACTGGTTAAGTAAGAAGTGCTCGAAATCATGAAACATAAGTGCTGGATGTGAGATGGACTCATTTTCTACTGCCCTCCCTAAAGTGAACAACTTGAAGAGAATTGCCCCCTAATCATCAAAGGACAGACAAGTTGCAGTAAGATGTAAAGTTCTTAGGAGCCTGCTTTGTTTCAGTAGCGTTCTCGCTGAATATGCTGGCAGTCCGTCTGAAAGGCCGAAATCCTCAGGATTTTCAATGAAACAAGGGTTTGTCATAAGTGCTGGACATCACGAAACTTAGAAATGGAAGTGAGTTGAACTGGTATTCTATTCTATTCCTTGAAGGTTACAACACAGAGAGAAATGATCCCCAAACAACAAAGTATACAGAATTTACAGTAAGATATAAATTTCTTCTTTGGAGTCTACATGAATTCAGGGGCGTTCAGGCTGAAAACACTGCTAGTTCACCTGCAAGGCCAAAATCCCCAGGATTTTGAAGGAAACGGGGGTTTGTAATAAGCGCTACAAATGAAGAAACTTAAGAGGTAGAGGTGAGATGGACTGGTATTCTCTTCTATTCCTTGAGGGGTACAAGAGAGAGAGAGATTCCATCTTTATACATCTATGGGAGCCCATCTCAGAGATGAGAAACTTGTGTTCTAAACCCTTTTACAAGTTAAGCACTTTGCACCCCACAGGAGGAACAAACTGGGAGCTGACCTTAAAATAAGGGGACCCGTAGGGGCGTAGCTCCCCGGGCCCCAGGTGTAAGAGTGCTGAAGTCATGAACTGCATCATTATTGAGGAAAATATAGGAGCCCTGTCATCAGATACTTTAATTAAATTCTCTGTGAAAAGTCATTGAAATACTGGAAGCAGCTCGAGGCAAGGAGAACCAGATAAGCCTACAGCCAAGGAATAACCTTGGGTGACTTGTAACCAACTTTAATATCCTGATTCACTAAAAATGATTGCTTAGGAATGTTTAGTAGTATCTAATGATAATCTATTTTCTCATAAGATATTGATTTCTGTCTTTCACGATATTGTCCTCACGCGCTCAATGATATTGTCCTCATGCACTCAATGATAATTGCCCTCACCATAATAATAGCCCTCACGCGGTCATTCCTCTCTCACTGAGATAATGTACTCACTACTCATTAGATGCGCCTCCTCTTGGAATGTTAAAGTAGCTTGCATAACAATAAAAAAGTGGCCTGAAAACCTACAAAAAACAAACAGATATCATTGCTCACTGAATTCGTGTCTGTGATCATCATTCGCCAGCCTGAGTTTTCCTGTCTAGTTGAAGCCTGCACATAGCGATCTTTCTTGCATGGCCGGTCCATAGCATAAATAAAAGTACAGAGAAGTTATAGTAATATTTGAACTTCTCCTTTGGAGTCTGTTTGAATTCAGGAGCGTTCGAAATGAAAACGCTGGCAGTTCGCCTGTAAGGTGGATATCTTCAGGATTCTGAAAAAAACTGGTTAAATATGAAGTGCTAGAAATTATGAAACATAAGTGCTGGATGTGAGTTGGACTGGTATTCTCTTATATTCCTTGAGGGGTACAACAGAGAGAGATTTCATCTCTATACAAAAAATAGAGAGAAGTTATAGTAAGATAAAAACTTCTCCCTTGGAGTCTGTTTGAATTCAGGAGCGATCGCAATAAAAACGCTGGCAGTTTGCCTGTAAGGCGGAAATCTTCAGGATTCTGAAATAAACTGGTTAAGTAAGTAGTGCTAGAAATCATGAAACCTAAGAGGTAGAGGTGAGATGGACTGGTATTCTCTTCTACCACTTAAAGGGTACAACAGAGAGAGATTTCATGACTATACATCAAAGTACAGAGAAGTTATAGTAAGATGTAATCTTCTCCTATGGAGTCTGCTTAAATTCAGGAGCATTCGCACTGAAAACACTGGCAGTTCACCTACAAGGCCGAAATCTGCAGGATTTTGAATGAAAACAGGGGTTTGTAATAAGTGCTAGAAATCATGAAACCTAAGAGGTAAGGTGAGATGGACTGGGATTCTCTTCTATTCCTTGAGGAGTAAAACAGAGAGAGATTTCATCTCTATACATCAAAGTACAGAGAAGTTACAGTAAGATATAAATTTCTTCTTTGGAGTCTGTGAATTCAGGGGAGTTCAGGCTGAAAACACTGCTAGTTCGCCTGCAAGGCTGAAATCCCCAGGATTATGAAGGAAAACGGGGTTTTTAATAAGTGCTACAAATCAAGAAACCTAAGAGGTAGAAGTGAGATACACTGGTATTATCTTCTATTCCTTGATGGGTACAACAGAGAGAGATTTCATCTCTATACATCAAAGTACTGAGAAGTTATAGTAAGATATAAACTCCTTTGGAGTCTGTTTGAATTCAGGAGCGTTCGCAATGAAAACGCTGGCAGTATGCCATAAGGCAGAAATCTTCAGGATTCTGAAATAAACTGGTTAAGTAAGTAGTGCTAGAAATCATGAAACCTAAGAGGTAGAGGTGAGATGGACTGGTATTCTCTTCTACCACTTAAAGGGTACAACAGAGAGAGATAACATCTCTATACACAAAGTACAGAGAAGTTACAGTAAGATATATATATCTTCTTTAGAGTCTGCTTGAATTCAGGGGCGTTCAGGCTGAAAACACTGCTAGTTCGCCTGCAAGGCCGAAATCCTGGATTTTGAAGGAAAATGGGGTTTGTAATAAGTGCTACAAATCAATAAACTTAAGAGGTAGAGGTGAGATGGACTGGTATCTCTTCTATTCCTTGAGGCGTACAACAGAATGAGATTTCATCTCTATACATCAAAGTACAGGGAAGTTATAGTAAGATATAATCTTCAACTTTGGAGTCTGCTTAAATTCAGGAACGTTTGCGCTGAAAACGCTGGCAGTTCGACTACAAGGCCGAAATCTGCAGGATTTTGAATGAAAACGGGGGTTTGTAATAAGTGCTAGAAATCATGAAACCTAGGAGGTAAGGTGAGATGGACTGGGATTCTTTTCTATTCCTTTGGAGGAAAACAGAGAGATTTCCTCTCTATACATCAAAGTGCAGAGAAGTGACATTAAGATATAAATTTCTCCCATGGAGTCTGTTTGAATTTAGGAGCGTTCAGGCTGAAAACGTTGGCTGTTCACCTGTGAGGTGGAAATCTTCAGGATTCTGAAAGAAAACTGGTTAAGTAAGAAGCACTAGAAATCATGAAACTTAAGAGGTAGTGGGGAGATGGACTGGTATTCTCTTCTATTCCTTGAGGGGTACAACAGAGAGAGATTTCATCTCTATACATCAAAATACTGAGAAGTTTTAGTAAGATATAAACTTCTCCTTTGGAGTCTGTTTGTTTGTTTTTTCTTTAAATTTAATTTATTTACTTATCTATATTTCACATCATTTCAGTGTCTGGGGGTCACCCACCACCTCCCATTCCCACCCGCTCCAGCTGGTCCCCATTCTCCCCTTGTGCAGTTTCATTTGGTTGACCATATATTAGTGAAACCATTTAGTTTGTGTCCCTTTCCATCTGGCTCATTTCTGCTAGAATGATTTCTTCTAGGTACATCCACGTTTCCATAAATTCATCAAATTTGTCATTTTTAATTGATGAGCACAGGTGTCCCTTTGTACCCACATATAGGTCTCTTATGGGTAGATTCCCAAGAGAGCAATTGCTGGGTCAAATGGTAATTCCATTTTCATTAACTTGAGGGTCCTCCATACAGCTTTCCATAGTGGTTGGACTAGTTTACATTCCCACCAACAGTGTAGTAGTGTTCCTTTCTCTCCACATCCTCACCAGCAATTCTTGTTCTCTGTTCTTTGGATGTGGGCTATTCTTATTGGTGTAAGGTGGTATCTCATTGTTGTTTTGATTTGCATTTCTCTTATTACTAGCGAAGTTGAGCAGTTTTCATGTGCCTGTTGGCCATTTGTATTTCCTCTTTAGAAAAATGTCTTTTTAGTTTCTCCCCATTTTTTGATTGGGCTTTTTGTTTTGCTTTTGTTTAGTTGTGTTAGTTCCTTGTGGATCTTCGTTATTAAGCCCTTGTCGCTCATGTGGAGGGCAAAGATTTTTTCCCATTCGGTTGGACATCTTTTAGTTTTTTCTGTTGTCTCTTTTGCTGTACAGAAGCTTTTTAGTTGGATGTAGTCCCATCTGTTTATGATTTCCTTCATTTTTTTGCCATCTGCAGATGTTTCCAGAAAGGGATTTCTGAACTGTAGTTCTTGGAGAGTTTTGCCCAAGTTTTCCTCAATGTATGCTATGGTTTCAGGTCTGACCTCTAAGTCTCTTATCCATTTTGAGTTTATTTTTGTACATGGGGTAAGGGAGATTTCTTGGTCCATTTTTTGCATGTCTTAGTCCAATTTTCCCAGCACCATTTATTAAAGAGGCTATCCTTGTTCCAGGGTAAGTTTTTCACACCCTTATCGAAGATTAGTTGACTATAGATGTGTGGTTTTATTTTAGGGCACTGAATTCTGTTCCATTGATCTGACTGTCTGTTTTTGTACCAATACCATGCTGTTTTAATTATTATGGCTTTGTAGTATAGTTTAAAGTTTGGGATTGTAATACCTCCATTCTCTTTTTTTCTGGTCAGGAGGCTTTTGGATATTTGGGGTCTTTTGTTATTCCATATGAATTTCAGTAATTTTTGTTCTATCTCTTTAAAAAATGTCATTGGGATTTTTATAGGGATTGCACTGAATCTATATATTGCCTTTGGTAAGATGGTCATTTTGATAATATTAATTCTTCCAATCCATGAACAGGGGATGTCTTTCCATTTTCTTACATCTTCTATCTCTTTTTGTAGTGTTTTAAAATTTTCTTTGTATAATTCTTTAACGTTTTTTGTTAGGTTTATTCCCAAATATTTATTTTTTTTGGTGCGATGGTAAATGGGATGGCTTTTCTGATTTCTTCCTCTTCTATTTGACTTTTTGCATATAGAAATGCTACTGACTTCTGTGTGTTGATTTTGTATCCGGCTACCTTACCGAACTGGTTTATTATTTCAAGTAGTCTTTCTGTAGATTTTTTGGGGTCGTCTATGTAGAGAATCATATCATCTGCATATAATGATAGCTTCAGTTCCTCTTTACCTATTTGTATCCCTTTTATGCCTTTCTCTTGCCTTATTGCCCTAGCTAAGACTTCCAATACAATGTTAAAGCGTAGTGGGGAGAGTGGACATCCTTGCCTGGTTCCAGATCTCAGCTGGAATGCTTTTAGTTTTTCTCCATTTAGAATGATATTTGCTGTAGGTTTGTCATAGATGGCTTTTTTTATGTTAAGATAAGTTCCTTTAATACCCAGTTTTTCAAGGGCTTATTTCATGAATGGATGCTGGACTTTGTCAAATGCTTTCTCTGCATCTATTGATATTAGCATGTGTTTTTTGTTTTTCTCTTTGTTGATGTGGTGTATTATGTTAATTGATTTCCGGATGTTGAACCATCCATCCTTGTGCCCCTGGGATATATCCCACTTGGTCATGATGAATGATGCTTTTAATGCAATGTTGGATTTGGTTTGCCAGGATTTTGAATAAGATTTTTGCATCTGTGTTCATTAAGGATATTGGTCTATAGTTTTCTTTCTTGGTGTTGTCCTTATTTGGTTTTGGCATGAGTGATGTTTGTTTCATGGAATGTGTTTGGCAGTTTTCCTTCTTTCTCAATTTTTTGGAAAAGCTTTAGTAGTGCGGGCATTATTTCATCTTTGAATGTCTGGTAGAATTCATTTGTAATGCCATCAGGTCCTGGGCTCTTGTTTTTAGGTAGAGTTTTGATGACTGCTTCAATTTCGCTGCTTGTGATTGGTTTATTTAAGTTCTCTATATATTCTTTGTTTAATTTTGGGGAGTTGTATCTTTCTAAGAATCTATCCATCTCATCCAGGTTGTTGTATTTATTTCCATATAGTTGTTCATAATAATCTCTTATTATCCTTTGGATTTCTTTTGTGTCTGTTGTAATTTCTCCTCTTTCATTTGTGATTCTGTTTATTAGGATTTT
>PVHY01033136.1:0-11359 GCA_004024945.1 Uropsilus gracilis
GGGGAGCACTCCCAGAGCCTGGAGCTGGAGCTGCCCAGCATGCACCTGGATGACCATGGGCTCTTCTTCTGCTGAGCTCAGCACCCCCTGGGCTCCCAGGAGGCCTCCCTGTGTCTCTCAGTGCAGAGTGAGTCAGCACACCCCTGGGGGGCTTCTTCTCCTCTGCAAGGGGAGAGGCTCTTCTCATGCCCTCCTCCTTCTCCACAGACCCTTGGCTGCTGGGCCCCTCCTGCTCCCAGGAGGAAGAGGGTCTGCACTGCAGCTGTGCCTCCAGAGACTGACCAGCCCCCTCCCTGCCCTGGCAGCTGGGAGAACAACTGCTGAGGGGAACAGCAGTGAAACCTCTGTCAAGGTTGCCTTCAGCTAAAGGGGTCCTGGGCCAACAGCTCCCTGAGCCTCTGCAGGGGGCTCAACTGCCACTTAAGCCTCTGCTGTGAGGCCCTGAATGCTCATGGGAACAGATGCACCTCTATCCTGCTTGCCCCACCATCTGGAGTAAGAACAATGAGGGGGTTGCTCAGCCCAAGGGCACCAGCCTTTGCTGTTCTCTGAGTGTTCTGAGGATTTGGGGGCAGAGCCCTCACCTTTTGGGGACTGGGGGTCAGAGGTCCCATTCAGAGAGAAGTGGGAGCTGGCAGGTTAGTGATCCAACGCCCTGGGTGACTGATTCTGCTCAGGGGATTGGAGGTCTCCCAGGACCCTCCTGTCTGCAGGGTCACTGAGAGGCTAAACAGTTGATTCCCCCAGGCCGCAGGGGGAGTGGTCATCACAGCCCTGCTGGCGCTCTGTCTGGTCTTCCTGTGGGTTTGGGTTCCTCTTTGTGAACACCTCATGGAGTGGACTTTGAGCTGCCCTGGGTGGAGCAGTGACTGGAGTGTGTTGAGAGGATCAGAGATGCTGAGGTGGCCCTCCTCCACCTGGCCAAGTGCACACCCCTGTCCGCACCTGTGTGCCCCTGGGTTTCTGCCCAGAGCAGCTGCCCACCTGACTCCCAGCCCTTCCAGATTCTCCACCGGGCTGAGTCTGGTCTCTCCTCAGAGCGAGGGGCTGCATGAGGAGACAGGCAGAAGCAGCAGCCAAAAGGGCCGGCCTTGGGACTGCAGGGAGACCCAGGGTGAGTGACTCAGTGTCTTCATTGCAGGCTGGTTGATCCTGGGTTTCAGCACCAAAAAAATAAAATAAAATAAAAAAATAACAAGCAAGGTTTGTTGGTTTCTCTGACATCCATGTTCCTCATTCCTACCCTCTCCAGCCCCTGCTCTCGTGACATCTCTGTCCTTAGTTCTCAGCTTCCAGCCTCCCGTAACACAAGGTCAACTTTAATGTAATAATTTATTTCACCCCAAACCCTCCCAAGCCAACATTCTAGTATCACATCCACATTTAATGCACAAACTATAACTGAGGTGACTTTATTTATTTTTTTTTTGTGGTAAGTCAGTGATAAACAGCACTGTCGGTTCTGACACCCATACTTCCTGTCCTCACCTCTGGGGACCCTGTATCAGACCACAGGGTCTTGAGTCCTCTGCCCTTCCTTGTGGTTAGTTCCTTGCCAGCTCCTGCTGCCATATCAACCCACCCTCCTTGTGACTGGTGGCCTGGGGGTCAACACAGGCCTGTGCCCCCACTCTGCCTGCCCCTCAGACCTGCCCCCCCCCCACAGGCCCTGTTTCTCCCATCATGTCCCCATCTGCACACAGAAGAGCTGGGACATGGGGTAGGGACAAGCTGATGCCTCCTCTGCCCCGCCAGACATGAGGTCATGTCCTGAATTACGTGGCTATGAGAGGGTCCCCCCTCATGGGCAATGTTAACCCATCCAAGTGTGTTTGTGGCGGGTTTAGGCAGAGGAATCCTAAGAACAGGCCTTAGGAGAATCTGTTAAATGTGAACTAATGGGTGAGTCCACCCTCAGGTATGAGTGTCAGTGGCTGAATGAACAAACACTGGAGTCCTCAAGCCCCAGCTCCTTCCCCAGACCCTGAGCTTGAAACTGGGTAAAAAGCAAAAGGCTTTCTAACTTTCTAACTCTAAACACCCCCCTGCTTTTCTCTAGGAGGCAGACTGAAAGCAGTTAATTAGCATTTACACTGTCTACCTACCATTGGTATGCAAAAATCAGCTACCTGCTTCTCACAGCTCTTCCCCCCTCTCTCAGACCTAGAAAAAAACTTAAAAACACAATTTAAACTTTACGCTACTTTGCCTCAATTTACCCTCTTTTAAACTTCTGTGATTCTTTCCACCATCCCCAGCCTTTATACTATAATTTCAAACCAGAACAAGACTCTCAGAGTGCAGACTAATTTATTTCTCAACAAAGTGATTTCCTATTTATCACAGAAAAAAATAGAAGTAAAACTCCAATTAATTCAACCTATGTCTAAAACCTTTCTCAACATTGTCCAAAGTCCTTTCCCAGGATTGTCCAGAGTCCTTTTCCCAGATTGGACAAGAGCCCTCAGTCTCTCAGTCCTGATCATCTCACCAACATCCATTCAGTCAGTCTCCACATGCTTGAAGACATCTTCCTTTTGATAGGGTGTGCTACCCCCCCCCCCATTGTCTCCTGTTTAAGATTGCAGATTTCAAGGACAGATGCTAAAATGTGAGAATGACCTTAGTTGGAATTTCCCCTCAGGGAGATGCAGGGGGAGAAAGAAGTGAAATGGTCAAGGTGAAACAGGTTTCCTAGAAGGCGGGAAATCAGGAAAGAGTGTGGAAACAAAGAGAAGGATTCGGGTTTGGAATTCAGAGGCAATACGGAGATCGGATAGAGAGAGAGAGATGGGAATCAGCCATCTTGTAGAATAAAGACGTAAGCCATGTGAGCTTGGCCATGTGGCCACTGGGGGCCTGCAACCCTTGGCTGGCCCAGGCTGGCAGCATGTGTGCTAAATGCAGTTAAGGAGTTTGCAGATTTGAACTCTGTGTTGGAGTTTGTTTGGCTGAGTTTGACTTGTGTCTGAAGAGGTCGTGCAAAAGTTAGGCCTGAAAAGAAAGTGAACTTGGCTGGGTCTGGTACCATGAAGTTCCTGCTACCTGAAGACTACAAGAAGAAGGCAGCGTGGAAGGCAAGGAGGAACATGCCAAAGAGGCGCCCCAAAGAAAGTTGTCTTCAAACACATGGAGAGGAACTCTGACTGGCTAACATTGGTGAGATAATCAGGACTGAGAGACTGAGGATTCTGTGAGCAATTTGGGGAAAGGACTTTGGACAATGCTGAGAAAGGTTTTGGACAATGTTAAAGTAATCGGAGTTTTCTTTACATGTTTCTTGTGTAGTTATTAGGATAATTAGAAAATCACTTTGCTAGAAATAAATTAGTGTGCACTGATAGTTTTGCATTGGTTTGGTATTTTGGTTAAGAAGGCTGGGAATGGTGGAAACAACCCACAAGTGTAGTGTGTTTTTAACTTATTCTTTTTAGGTCTGAAAGAGGGAAAGAAAGAAGAGAGAAGCTGGTAGCTGATGTTTGCATATCAATAATAGGAAGGTACAGTGTAAATGCTAATGAATAGTTTGTAGCCTGCTTCCTAGGGAGAGAAGCAGGCCTAGGTGTGTCTACTTCAAGGTTAAAGGTAAATGGCCTGTTTGTAACCTGCTTCAGAGAGGGAAGCAGGCCTGTATGTGTTTCAAGTTAAGTTAAAAAGTCCCTTCGTGGTCACCCTGTTTCACTTTGGCGAGCTCCAGCTCCTCCATGCCTTCTTCTCCTTGTCCTCTAGGTAGCAAAAAGAAACTCTGTAGTACCAAAACCAGCAAAGTTCATTTACTTCTCAGGCCTGGCTTTCACATGGCCTCTCCCAGACACAAGTCAAACAAGACACAAGAAAACTCCAACACAGAGTTTAAATCTCCAAATGCCTTAGCTTTCTTTAACACACATGCCACTAGCCTGGGCCAGCCAAAGGCTGCAGTGGCCTTAGCCATATGGCCAAGCTTGCATGGCTCAAATCTCCATCCTCCAAAATCGCCAAAAACATCCTCCATCCTGACCAAAATCGCTGAATCTCACAAATGGCTGATTCTCTTTCTTTGTTCCAAACATTTTTATATATCCTTATTTCCCTACCAAGAGAACTCTTGGGGGGAGTTAGTCTTGTTAGACAGGTATGCTAATTAAGATGCTACCCAGCTCTTTGTAACATTTGCAATCCTAAAGCAAGAGAAAATGGCACCCAGAGCTAGGTGCCCCCTATCATTTCCGTGAATAGCACTGCCTTTATGTGGGCTCTCACTCTCAGCTTTCTGCTCTCCTCTCCAAAATCATATATTTTCTCCTCCCTTCCGCTCTTTTTATCCTTTTCCTTACTCCCCCTCCCCTCATCAACCAGAGGCCCCCAATTCACAACCACACCCCTGGTGGTCTCTACTTCCATTTTCCCTCTGGGCCTTGGGAGTCACCACCTCAGGACCCTTCATTAGCATCATCACCAAGTCTGCACAGATAATCACTTTACAGTAAAAAGGGGAAGTGACCTTATCTGGTCTCAGGCTAGTCTTAGTCTCTGTGTGTCTTTCAGATGCAGGTGATAGCAATGCCCACATTCCTTTCTCAATGAGTGGCATTGTCCATATTGGGTCCCTGCTTCACTATCACTTTTAAAACTCCAAAAATTCTTTTTTCCAGCTTTACCCAATGCTGCTTTAAGGCTGCAGCACCTTGAGTTTTCACCAACTGTCCACCTTTTGTTATTCAAAATTCCCTGTTGCTTGCCACCAACTTTTGTCAGCTCTCTCCAGACAAAATTTCGGGTTCTTATCTCCCATAGCCCCAATACCATCATTTAAAAAGCCAGAACAAATTCTTAAAGTGTAAAGAACTATTTATTACTAAACAAAGTGATTTCCTAACTATTTACTACAGAAAAAAAATATAAGAAAACCCCAATTACCCCAACATTGTCCAAAAACATTCAGTCTCTTAGTCCTGTTTACCTCACTCTAACAAGTGCTCCAGGAAGGGATAGGGGCTGAGATCAAAGAAAGCCTGACCCTTTCTCATATGGGCACCTGGTCTCAGTGACTTAAGCATGTGTAAAGTCCTTGTCTTTGTGGTGTAAAATCAGGAAAGGGAAGTGTAAACTATTGCCTACATTCCTTGTCTTTGTAATGTAAAAACTGATAACAAATTAGGTTACCTGAATTATGTTCTTTGTCTTTGCACCTGCTTCTGGAAAATCTCACCCACCCTATATGAATTTTAACTGCCCTCTGAGAGAATGTGCTCCTGGTCTGTGACTATATTACCAACCACTGGTCTCCCAAGGATGGGGCTGCTCTCTCTTCCCTGATGATGTCATGCTGGGGAAAGAGGCACTTGCTGGTTGCCTAATAAAGGCTCATTTTAATTAGACCATGACTATGGTTTGTATCTGGGATGCGTCACTCTGCAACATCACCACTTGTCCAGTCCTTCAGAGTTCATTGACACATACCCCACACAGAACATCCTTCCTTCTTCTTTGGCATGATCCAACTTCCAAGCAGGTACTTGAAGGCATGATGCTATCTTCACCTTGTTGTGGTGTCCTCCTCACTTTAGGTAGTAACTCCAAAGAAATTCATTTATTCAGGCCTGGCTCACACGGCCTCTCCAAAAACATTTGAGTTAAGCTCAGTAAGCCGAACTCCAACACAGAGTTCAAATCTCCAAAGTCCTCAGCTTTCTTTAACACACACACTACTAGCCTGGGTCAGCCAAAGGCTGCAGGTCCCAGGCCTTGGCCACATGGCCAAGCTTGCAGGGCTCACATCTCCTTCTTCCAAACTCCCTGATCAAGCAGCAGCCTAGGAAGCTGTGGCCAGGGCCAGTAATTGCAGTTCGAGTCCCGCCAGGGGCACGTAGTGAGACCTAGTCCCAAAACAATAACTAGGTGTGGTGGCACACATCTGTAATCCCAGCTACCTGGGAAGCTGAGGCTGGGGATTGCTTGAGTCAGTGGTACCCTTGAGTCGGAGGTACGTGCAACGTGGGCATGCAGTTCCACAGGCAAAAATAGTGAGACCTAGTCTCAAAAAAAAAAAAAACAAAACCCACCAAAAACCCAAAAAACAAACTCCCTGATCAAAATGGCTGATCCAAAAATCGCTCATCTCCTCCTTTGACCTCCACTCTTATTTATCCTTCTTTTCCCACCATGCAGGACTCATGGTGGGGGGGAGTCCTGTCAGGCAGGTATGCTAATCAAAGTACAAACCAGATCTCTTTGAAATTTGCAACTCTATAGCCACAGGAGAGTAGCTCCTTATCAAATGTATGTACCAACTATACCAATACCAGGCTTCTTCCCAGTTTACCAGTGCATCAGCAATGTAAAAGAAGGCACCCAGAGTGGGTAGGTACCCTGAATCAGGTTCAGTTTATTCAGAGATGAACTCCTGACATGGAGCAGCCCTTGCCTGACCCCAGTCCTGAGGTGTGTATGAGCACAGTGGCCTGTTGATTCCTGCAGAGCAAGAAGGGCACAGGAGCTCCAGGGAGAGGCTGAAGATGAGAGCTTCCTGGGTTCAAATCCAGGCCCAGACACTTCCTGAGATGCCTCAGCTACCTCCTAACCTGTCTGATCCTCAGATTCCCCCTCAGTAAAATGGAACTGATGGTTACAAGGTGGGAAATGCACCAGGTGCTGCTAAGAGCATTAAAACCTGCTACTTCAGGACTGAGGGGATGTCAGCTTTTGCCTCCATTTTGAAAACAAAACTATGTCCAAATGTGAATCTGAAACTGGGTACCCCTCCCCCCTTTGGGTGTGGCAGTTAAACTGCCTGAAGAAACATTTGGAACAGGGATTGGACCAGAAGCAGGGAGATAAAAAGGCAGGGAACAGAGACGAGATGGAGAGAGAACGTTGAGGGAATGGAGAGAAGAGAATGAAGGCGGGTAAAGAGTAGTTTGAGTGACCAGGCTGGGCAGAAGCCCCTTGGAAGAGTGAGCTGGTAGTGGCGAGGAGCCATGGTGGCCAGTGTGGAGAGTAGGCCGCCACAGCAAGGTGGCCTGGAAAGCTGATACCTGGTGAAGGCCAGGGATTTGGAAAGCTGATTTGTGCATCAGCAATTGTGGAAGTTTGAAGCATCTTGGAGAAGCAGAGCAGCTCGGAACATGGGAGAGAAAAGAAGATAAGAGAAATGCCAGAGAAAGGACTGGACTTTGTGAAAGTGCCTACCTTTGAGGTTTGGAGGGGCAAAGGGGCATCATCTTGGACTGTGTGTAGGGTTTTTGGACTAAAGGGTGACTGGAGTAAGATAAGTGGCCACTTGTGGCTTTAAAGAAAGAAAAAACTTTTCTTTTTCTTGGTTAACTTTTCTTGTTAATAGTTTTCTTAGTTAACTTTCCTTGTTAATAAAAATCCCTTGTTAAACTGCATTTTGAGTGGCAACTGCTATGCACAGGTGAAGCAGAACTGTGGCTTATTGGTTGAAGGCTTTTGCTCCTTTTTGACCCAATTTTGAATCTTTTTATAAATGTAACTCTCTGGTGGGAGAAGATACTTCCTATCCACCTAAACAAGGAAATAATAGTTCCTGACTGGGAGTCTGAGTCCACCCCACTGGTAAACTAACAAAAGCAGTAACAGAACTTCAACTCTTGAGGACCTAAATGAGTGAGGTGAGTCGGTCCAGACAGACCAGCACTGCCTGGAACCGCTCCAAGAGGTGCCTGAGTGATCAGCCTCAGACACAGACCAGAGAGGACTCAGGAGGGAACAGGGAGCTGCTGGTTGGGAGGGGTAGATTTCTACCTTTGCAAAATGAAACCTTCCAGAATCTGATGGTGACATGGCCTCCAGTTACCTTTCTGACCACAATGGTTGAGCTGGTAAAGGTCATTATTTCTCACCTTGATAAGAAAGGCCCTGGACAGTGGTGACCAAGGTTACTGGGCAGGAATCACACCTAACTGGTGTAGAATTTCAGTTTATGATGTTGGAAAGTTCTAGAAATGCGGTTACCTGGCGACTGGGCTTGGTGCCAACGCAGGGACAGTCAGTTTTCCACTTCATGCTGTGTTTGCCTCAACAGTACGGAAGTTTCGTCTCACAGACCAGCAAGTGTTATGCGGATGTGGAAGAGCTCACACACTGTAATGACCACAGGGAAATATATTCGTGACTGCGGTGAGGCTGAAGTGTTAAAATGCTCTCAGGGCCTATGGTGTCCAGCAAAGAGAAAAAAACGGAAGAACTGGGGTGACACAGTCTTAGGGCACCTCATGTAATTCAAGTCTGGTTCCAGCTCTTCAGATGTACATTACTTGCATTTCTGTTATACATCAATTATCACATGTTGCACATAAGTGGGTGATTCCATTTCCATCAAACTCAGCCTCCCCACTCACAGGGTTCCCACTCTGTCTGGGTTTGTATCTCATACCCCACTTTGGACACTGTTAATCCCTCTGTTCTCCTTAATCCCTCTGTTCTCCTAGGCCCTCATGGCCAGCCTCACAGGCTCCATTCCTGCAGCTGCTGCATTTGGGGAAGGAGAATGTCCCCAGTTGAGTGGGTGGCCCCGTTCACCAAGATTGAGAGGTCAGAGGAGACCCAGGGCCAACTCTGCCTCCCATGAGACCCAGAATCTCACCTGCTCCCTGGACATCAGAGATGCACAGTCCCCAGGAACTGTTGATTTCACTTTGGAGAGATCTTATACAGAACTTCATTCATGATAGAAGCTCCGTAAATGGGACAGGTGAAGAAAAGGGTCAAGGATGGATCCTGACAGTGCCCTAAGTAAAGCCTCAGGGGACCTCCTGCTTCATAGCCTCTCTCAGAGATATTCCCACAGACAGGAAACTGGAAGAGGTTGAGTGCCTGTGATGGGTGTAGTGGTACAAGAGCCACTCATCAGTGAGCACAGAGTTTCACCTGGAGATACAGTGGTTCAGCCCCCACCAGTGTGAATGGACTGACTGCCATGGACATAGCACTGCACCTATGTAAAGCAGTAACTATTTGGTAGCAGTAACTGCTACCAAATATTTTTCAAAAGGCACCCAAAGATTTCATCAGCCACATCACCAAAGAAGAGAAACTGGTGACAAACAGGAAATGAAAGCATGCTCCAAGTTGCTTGTCCTCGGGGAATCAGTGATGAGAACAATTTTATTTTACATAAACCATAAAGTGACTTAAAGAAACACAATGAAAACCCAAAGAAACTTCCTATCGATGAACATGGTCCAACTTTCTATTGTAAAAATGATGATAGTTGGTTTCCTCTATTCTTACTTTTTGCTAGCATAGAAAAAGGAATTTTTTAAAGATGGAGACCTAATTTCTTTAGGTAAAAACGTATATATGAAAATCCGTTTATGTCCCATGAAATAACGTTTATCTCAGTTTCACTGCACTGAAAGACTGCACACAGAGGGACAGCTGCTACCATGTCATCATGCCTGGGACTGTCCTGACACATCTGTTCAGCATGAGTCAAACCATGGGAGCTACACTCAGATGGTCTCTGTGAATTACCTCATCCACTCTCGCATCTGGAGATGCCCTGATCAAGCTGACTGCAAGGAGCAGATGCTGCATGGCATTTGCAGAAGAGTCCTGGAGATGAGGCCCTGAAACAGTCCTTCCCACCACCCCCTCCCAGGCAGGTTTCAAGAACACCAGCCTTCTGGCTCCCAGACAGGAGTTTCCTTCTGTTCCACATGAAGATGCTGCATGGTTAGTATTTCACAAATGCCACTGAGACAAAGTCTCACAGTTACTTTTTGTTGATTTATTTTTTTCCATTAACCCCCATTCCCACAGTCCCATTCTAGAA
Source organism: Uropsilus gracilis (assembly GCA_004024945.1). Lineage (NCBI taxonomy): Eukaryota > Metazoa > Chordata > Mammalia > Eulipotyphla > Talpidae > Uropsilus > Uropsilus gracilis. The sequence goes on from PVHY01033136.1 coordinate 9,779, forward strand.
AACACTCAGGTGCTGGCAACAAAGATAGGCTCAGGGGTTCAGCTCTAAAACCCACAGATCCAAATATTTGGGGAGCAATGGAGGCAGCCCAATGGAGGATGCCTTAAGGAGCAAACAGCTGCTCCTAAGTGTGGGGGTGAATGAATGAATGAATGAATGAATGGATGAATGAGTGGATGCAGCCTTCACTTCCTAGGGACTCCCTTGTCTTCTGTCCTACCTACTTACACACCCCAGGTATTCCCCCAGCTCAAGAATAAGCTCCTGATGATCAGATGGGGCTGGGACACTCCTAGTCAAGGAGGAGTGACCAGTCCCTGGTTTGGACATGGGGCTCAGAAGAGCCCCTCAGGTGGGGTCTCAGAGGACTCACCCTGTACTCATAGGCCCTAGTTCAGGTTGGGGTACCAGAGGGAACCCCAAGGTGTGCAGGACCCAGGTCAGCCTTTGTCTGAAGCCACAGGGCATCTTAGGTCTCTTAGCTGGGGGTATCTGCTTGTTTGTACATTCGCAGAGCTGACACTCTGAGGTGTGTCTTCAGTAAATGGCCCAGGTCACATGCTCACCCTTGTACCCTGAGGCACCCATGCAACTTCCCCGGATGTAGGCAGCACCTCCACGCTGGAGCTCTGCTGCCTCTCTGTGGAGGGTGAGTGGACCCAGAGCAGAGAGGGCAGTAGGGTAGGGCTGATGAGCCTGCTGCCCTTCAGGGTTCGGGTCCAGTAGGTGAGATGGGAGCAGATGTAACAGTGGTTACAGTGATTATTTAGGCCAGCCTGTGAGTGAAGGTGCCCTGCTCCTTTTCCTACCCCAGGACCTCTGGCCTTGGGGAACAGACCCCTGATTCCAACCCTGCTGGCTGCAGTGCCAGCCACTTGGGACACCTGGCCGTGCAGGCCCAGGGCCAAGGCCAGGGGCCTGATCTGTGGGAGGAGACCCCCAAGGTAAGGCACTGCAGCCTGACCAGCATACACTCCAGTGTTGCCTGGGAGCAGGGTGTGCAGCAAGGGTGCACAGAATTCCAGACTGAAGGACCTGATTCCAGAAGAGGCAGAGTCTGGACAGAAGTGTGAGGATAGGGAAGTGGGGGCGGCCCCACTTTTGGCAGGGACATAGGCAGGGGCAGTCAGGGTGCACTCACATGTGTGGTTGCCCCACAGTCACAGGTGGGCCTCTCTCTGGTCTCCCCTGTACAGGATGCACCCTGCCTCCCAGACAGCTTCTTCCTCTGTGGCTCTTCTTGCTCTACCCAGTGATCAAGGGCCCCACAGATCACCTCCATCTGCTACCCCCTAAACACTAGGAAAGGCTCCTCTTCACCCCAGAGGCTAGTCGCCCCCCTCGCTCTCTGTGGGTGATGAGACTTCAGAAGAAGACATGAGGAGGTTGGTGGTGGCGCATGCCTGTAGGTGGCAGCCTAGGAAGCCACGGTTGGGGCCAGGGATCGTGGTTCAAGTCCCGCCAGAGGCACATAGTGAAACCTAATCCCAGAAAAATAGCTGGGTGTGGTGGCACGCACCTGTAATCCCAGCTAAGTGGGAAGCTGAGGCTGGGGGTTGCTTGAGTCTATGTATGGTACCC
>PVHY01033137.1:0-11351 GCA_004024945.1 Uropsilus gracilis
AAAAAAAAAAAAGTCTGATAGTTTAAGGGTGGCTTTACCTTTATCTTTGTAAGTTCTGTGACTATCATTTATCTTTGTCTGAAAAATATGTTTGAATATTTTCTTTCCACTCTGTTGCCATAAAAACTCTCATAGTATTCTTTTTCTTATCACCTTAAATTATAAAAGCTTATTTGTTTGCTTTACTGATTTGTATGTAAACTGCATGAGACCCTTGCTGTCTGCTAGCACAGTGCCTGGCACATAATACAAGCTTTATAAAGTATTATTAGAAGATGAGAAAGGAATGAATGTGTAGTAACTGCTGGATACAAGAGACTGTTCATAAGGCTGAATAGATATTTAAAAAGTAATTTATTTTCTCACAGTTGGTGAGGATGTGGCATTCATACCTTACTGACTTTGTAAACGGATACAATGTTTTCTGGAAAGCAGTTTGATGATACACATCCAAAGCTTTTAATATGTTTTATTCCTGTTTGCCCTAATTATTTAATTGGTGAACATCTATTCTGTGCAAATATTCTAAATAATGAAAGGGCTTTATTATTCATAAAGATGTTCTTTGAAGCCTTTTTAATTGTGAAAAATTCAATTTTGCTTAACAAGGGGAGAATTGATAAAATAACTAAAAATTATTTGTGTATGTATTTCAATGTAATGGAAAAGTAATGTTAAAAAGGAAAAGGAAATGGGTTTAGTTATAGAAGAAAATAGAGTAGCACCAAAATATTTAGTTTTTCTGAAGGGGTAATGTTGTATTTGTATTATCTTTTTCTTTAAATATTTCAAATATGAAATGAATGTTGGTGAAGAAAATTTATATTATTTTTCCCATAGAAAAGATGAGTTCAGTATGCCCATTTTAGTTATAAGCAAATCCTTCCTTTCTCCTGAATTCCTTTAACACCATTGTTTGAGGAATTAGTTTATAAATTTATGTTGTTTGATTATGGGAACACAAGAATAACTTTTGCCTTTTTAATTTTAGGGATCCTGAAGGCCTTTGAATATTTTATTATTTGGTACAAGAACTGAAATGTTTAGTTTTTAGCCTTATTGGATTACATTTCAAGATTAAACCAATCTAAGTGACATGTTTTTTTTTGTTTTTATAATTAATTGTGGACTAGGTAAGGGAGAATTTCTCATTTATTGGTATTTTTATGAATGAGTCAAAGTTTTTTGTATGCAAACTGAAAATAAAATACGTTAAAAAGGCTTAATGGTTATCTTCATTTGGGTCCAGGTGGGCTAGAGAGTCCCCATACTCACTAAATTCTGTAAATAAAAAGCTTTTCTGAAATTGCTCTAGTCGAGCATATTAAAGTCTATTTGGGGAGTGTTTATTGATTTGCAGGAGGCTATAATTTTGATTTCATTCTGAAGATAATAAAAAAATGTTCTGATGTGTTGTGGTGTGAATTGTTTCAGGTGAAATATGTAGCCAGGTTTCTGTTCATTAAAGTCAATTGTAGATCTTTATTTCTTCCACATGGAACTTAATCTTTCTATAAGCATTAGTGCTTATAGAAGCTGCTTATAGAAGATTTTGAAATTTTACACTTATCAGATCCATCAGATTATCTATATTTAAGTACTTTGTATAAACAGTGATATCCTAAAGGGTCACAGTAAAGTCAACATCCCAAGTTGTACATATCTTTTGATGTTCTTATTTTCAATTTCACAGTATGTTTTGTCTATCTGGGAACTGAATGAGACCTCGACTTTACAAATCATTTAAATATATACATGTACATGTGTGCATAGTATATATATTACATATACATGTTATTTGTTTTCTTTAACTTCTAATGAACACAGGTCCCATTTATGTTTCCCAGTTCCTAGTTTTATTATGAGATACAAACATAACAAACTGTTGAAAGAGTTGTAAAATGAACACCGATATGCCTGTCTAAGTTCTATAATTAGCATTTTATTTACCTATAATAAGCCCGTAGTAAAGAATCATGTCCTGTTGTTGGTTTTTCACTTAAGGGTGTAATGACCAATGCAATTGGCTAAAAAGTGGCTAACTAGCCACTTTTTAAAGTGCAATTTACCTTTGATTCAATGGCCTGGCCTGGACTATGCTGTGGACAGTGTCGCTCTAGAGCGTGACTTGTAGCCTGTTTGCTGTGAGTGTTCACTGATTCTTTTTGCTGCATAGGATGTATGCTCATCCTCTTCAGGTCTGTCGTGGAAAATATAAAAAAATAATGAAACGTTAGTCCCTTAAAAGTGTATAGACTAATAAAATATTAGTCTATACAACTTGTAGACTAAGGTGGATGTGAAGTAGAAACTCCTAAATCTCTTACCCTTAGGTGTCACCCTTAAAGAAAAAGGGAGAAACAGTTGTTTTTGGAAATTCCTCTGGGCCCATAATTTTCGGTTGCTCCTTAAAATGATTTCATCCTTTAGCTCCCAAGGAATAAGTTGCTTTAAGATTGAGTAATTTTGGAAAAAATAATTATGTATTAAGAAGTCTTTAATATATTAACTCTGTTCTCATTCTTTAACTGCTCTTCAGTGCTGATTTAATTATGCTCTGTCTCTATGATCTAGTTTTCTTATATTCAAATCAAGTTTGCAAAGTTGGCTATTGTACATTACCCCAGATTTTCTTTTACCTTGTTTGAACTCCTGATTGTTTGCTACTGGTGGACAGTAATGATTAAAAGTGAGTGTATTCAGTGCTAGTTTTATGTAAAACTAGATTTTAAAAATACTTAGGTCATCAAATATATACTGCCTGCCTCCCCATCATAACAAAGAATCCTTTTGGCAACAATCAAACTTACTTTCCAGGTGCTGGTTGTGTGTTCTTTTCCTCTTCTTCCTCCTTCATGCTATGACATATTACTGATCCCCCCCTCCCCAGTCTTTCTGTGGAGTGGGTACTTTGTAACTTTTGCTCTTCTTTCGGATGATTTGCTTTTGTAATTCAGTCTGAAGTGTAAGTGATTTATTTCTGTCCCTATGGAGATCTTTTACTCACCATAAGTTTTGCTTATACACATACTCTTGGCTACAGCCTCATATATTTGAGCACAGTAGATAAGGATGATTTTTGCATGTGACCCACTTGTGGTCCTAATTTTCCTGTGCTGAGAAGAGCACTTTTACTTTTTTCAACTGAAATGACATACAGAAAAGGGAACTGATGAGAAAAGGGATAATCTGTCAGACTCTATCATTCTATTTTATTAATATATATTTATTTTGGGTTTCTAGGTTTTGAATCTGCTGCTTAGTTAAGAGTACAGGCAAATATTTCATCAGCAATCAGTATTTGTGTGGACACTTTTGCTATGAAAATGATAGCTGAGATTATTTTGTTTATCTTAACTTTCTTTTGATCTGAAATGTGTGAGAGCCAGGAAGGTGATTTTTGCTCTGAGTTCTACTCCTGATCCTGTGCTTTTTTAATGAGGCTGATTTTAGAGCAGTTTTAGATTCACACTGAAAAGAGAGGGGAGGTATAACTTCATACAGCCTTTACCCTCATATATTACAGCCTTCCCAATTGTCAGCATTTCCTACCAAGTGGTCACATTTGTTGTAGTTGAAATTCAGCACCTAAATATCATGTTTATTTATTTATGAATTTATTTATTCATTTATTTAGAGACTAGGTCTCGCTATTTTTGTCCATGGAACCGCAGGCTCACGTTGCCTGGGGTACCACAGACTCAAGCAATCCCCAGCCTCAGCTTTCCAGGTAGCTGGGATTACAGGCACACTCCACCATGCCCAACTATTTTTTGGGACTAGGTCTCTCTATGTTGCCCCGGGCGGGATTTGAACCATGATCCCCAGTCCAAGCCACACTCCATACGCTGTTGCTTACAGGCACATGCCACCATGCCTGGCTTTAAATTTCATGTTAAATTAGGATTCACTCTTGAAGGTTTATCTATAAGTTGGACACATACAATGTCTACTTTCCTTCACATTGTAATATATAGAGTATTCACTGCTCAAAATCCTCTGTGCTACATCAGTTTATTTTTTCTAACCCAGCAGCCACTAATCTTTTAAAACTATTCATAGTTTTCTTTTTTCCATAATGTTAAATAGTTGAAGTCATACCTATATGATGATCATGCATATATCTGACTTGATATGTAGAATCACCTGACTTAACTCATAGACGTTTCTTCCTTTTTTTTTTTTTTTGGTGGCTCAATAGCTCATTTCTTTTTAATGCTGAGTAATATTCCACTAGATATACAAGTTCATTTAGCTATTAAGGGCCTTTCATTATGTCCAAATTTTGGCAACTTTGAGCACAGCTGCTATAAACACCCACATGCATATTTTGAGGTGAACATTGTTGATTCCTTAATAATTGAATTCCTAGTATTGAGAAATAAATCAAAACAATAAATCAAAGGTGAATGAAATGAGGGTGAGCTGAAAGCCTTGTAATACAGTGAAAAGAATGCTGATTGAAGAATCTGTTCTTAGAAGTGACATTATAACACAAATTACCTTTTCAGCCTGTGACTAGACTATTGGTGGCACAAAACCCAGAAGCTGTATGAATTTTTTTGTTGTCATTTCTTTTCATTCTTGCTCATTTCCTAAATTCACCTCAGTTACTGAGAAATTGAAAGAAGGATGGTTACTGTTTGACTGTTAGACACCTACCATCTGGGACAATAGAGTATTTAGACAACTTAGTTAGAATAGCTTTTTATCATTTAATGAAAAAGAAAACAAATGAACTTTTTAGGGAAACAGGAAACCTCAAACTGGGTCCTTTTAGTTTTCACTGTAAGAACCAGGAAATTTACTAGTGTTCAGTGCCACAATGGTTAGGCATTAGAACACATGATATTGCCAGTGGGAACCTGGTGGGGTGAAGTTCCTCTGCCCAGTCGAGCCATACAGCCATCTTTCCTGGGATCTGATGGTTATTACAGATTTTTCATTTTAACCTAGGACATGGACAGTGGCTTTGTGAAATACTAAACCATTGAGGTTTGAAGGTGTGACTGGAAAGCTTGAGTATGACTAGAAGCTGCTAAGTTTCTAGCAGATCAAGTTATTGTTAGCAAGAAAAGGGCAAAGGGTGTGATTTCCAAGTGAAAGAAGATTTCATTGCAAAGCAACCAGGAATTAAATAAATGGATGCTCTATCTATTGATACTGTGTTTTGTGTTATGTTTGTTTTGTACAAAAATTTATTCAGAAGCCAAAAACAAGAAACATTCAAAACTTTCTTTAAATTTCTCATCTTTTAATTAACTTGTTGTAGTAGATGAAGTAGATGCAGTAGTGCGTCCAATTTTGTGCTTTGAATAAGGGCTTATGGAAGTTTTTCCATCTGTCCAATCTGAAATTGCCACTCCTATCTGCTAATGTTGGTTGTCTTTACTTATGAAGAAATTTACCTTGTCTAGAAATTCACAGCTTTGTAATGAATACACCACCACCCTAGAATTTAGATGGAATTACACAGTTTGGCTTCTCAATTTCATTTAGATTTTTTTTGGTAGCCAGGTCCTCTTATAGCATATTGTTCATTGAAATCACAAACAAGACAACTCTACTTTGGGAATCTATATAGATTTATATAAGTGCAAAAAGAGTCTAGACTCTTCTGAAACCATTGTCCCTGACTTTTTGTGTAGATTCAGGTGTTATTTATTTTTAAAGGCTACATGATTCACCAACTTAAATTATCCAATTTAGTAATTTTTATCAATTTTCTCAGAGTTTTGCTGACATCAACAATTTTAGGACATTCCCACATCTTCCTCACTGCTACCCCCAAATAAGAAAACTGGTACCTATTAGCTACCACTCCACAATCTGTTGGATCCTATAGTAAGTCTGTTCAACAATTTGAGGATTTATGCACTTGTTTCCAAACTGATGTAGTATTTTACCTTTAAACCAGTTAACATTAGACTTCCAGTTTCTCCTTATCTTTACCGACATTATTGTCCTATCTTTTAAGAATCTCCCTACAATGTTTGATGTTGTATATCATCCATGAATTTAATTTACATTTCCCTTCCTAATGATTAAGTATCTTTTCACTTATTCTTTGGCAATTCATACAATTTCTTTGGAGAAATATGCATTTACTTTATTCTGAATATCATGAGTTTACTTTTCTATAGATGATATACTTTAGGAGGAAGGATTTTTAAAGCATTATTTCAAATCATTATTGTTTTACTCTAGGTTTCAAAGAGTATGCTTATTCAGCTAACTTTAGAGAATGAAGTTATATATAGAATACAAGCAGCTGTTCTGCTCCATGGCTGAGCTAAATGTTCTCATTAGTTTGTGCACAAACCCTTCTTTTTGCCTTTTGTGGTGTACCTAATGCAGTCACTTCGTCATATTCAAATGTCATTTTTTTTGTGGATTCTGTTACCTTCCCACTTATAGTGCTGCTATCTCCAGCCATCTGTGAATAGGGAGAAAGAAATTTATACATACATACATTACTTTGATTATTTATTAAAGTTCAAGGGTCTGAAGAGCAGAGGAAAAGCCTCAGAGGAACAAGGGAGACTCCAGAGATAGGGGAGGCAAGTCCCAAAGAGGGTTAACCAGATACTTCATGTGCTAAGAAAAGTAAAGGACTAACATGACAAGATGTATGTATTTATTTGAATGATTTTATTTGGTTGCTGTTGGCCCATGTCTAAAATAACAATAAAAAGAATAACTTCCAAATAGTTCTTGGTACTAAAGTAATCATATGCAAGAAATTTAGAAAAACTGTTGGCACATATTTAACCTTCCTTTAGTATTGGTTATTATTATCACTAAAACAATTTCTTAGTGTACTATCTGTCTCTAGTTAGGCCATTAAAAACATAAAAGAACTAGCAATAGATAGGGTTGCCTGCACAACTGGGGTCCTGGGCTGTTTTAGCTCCTTTGCTAGTGGGTAGCCAAGGTGGCGAGGAACTCGGAGTAGGCCCCCTGCTCCTGGAGAGCCTGGGAGGGGGACTTAGATGGGGTTTGAGTCAGGTGGGGTTGTGAATTAAAGAATAAAAATGAATAAAATTAAAAAAAAAAGAACTAGCAATAATGTGTCTTTAGCAAGTCAATAAAGCTCATTTATGAAATGGGAGCAATTAGAAATAGCTGTCAGCACTGGGAGATTTTAGCTTTCTGAGATAAGACCTCAGTGGTGATTCAGAGATTAAGGGTTACTTTGGGGACAGAGTAGGCTAGTTGAGCACACAGGAAGCATAATAGACTGGCTTCTTATGGCCAGAGGTTCAGTAGACTCTAAAGTGATTTGGAGGAGAGGGGGAGCCATGAACAAGCTGAATAGTGGGCAAGTTGTCTAATGTTTGAGTTAGTCATGGCTGGAGGTTGGTAAGGAAAGAAAAGAATAAGTGAGTGATTTGATCAGAATCTGGTGAAATAGAAGTGAGTTGTCCCTGCATAATCAATTGTCCTTTCTGTTTACTAATGCAGTCTTTTCCTACACATCATATCAATATATTAGGTGAACAATTTAAATATCATAGAACTATATGTCAAAAGATTGGCTAGGCTTGATCAAGTGAATGTTAAATGCAATGGGAATTATGGGTATATTGTGGCAGGATCTGGTTCATAGAAACAGTTATAGAAATGATTTAACTGGAAGGTTATAGATCTTCAGGAAGTATGATTCTTCAACAAACTCAAATAGAGGAACATTTAGTATTCTTTAAAAACCAATTTTTCACATTTGGTAGATTAATTTGAAACCACTTTTCTTGAGGTTATTTGATTCCTTAATTAATATCCTTAGTCTATGCTTAGAATTTTTTCCTAAGAAAATGTTCAGATTACAGGTCAAAAGATTTTTGTTCTAGCAAAATGCCAGAAACTGCCTAAATGTCCAACATGCTATATAAATAATGGCATAATCTGTACTATGGTTTTTTAAACTATAATTTTAAAATGAATGTTTTTTAAATGAGGAAACACTTATTTGAAAATAATAGATCAAAGTCATTGTGTATGAATGATCCCAACTTTAATTGTAAGCATAATGGATACATAAAAAGTAGAACAGTATATATACTATGATTTTAATAGTGGAATTATGGGTGCTTTAAATAATTTCTAAAATATATTCATCTGCAATATAACATAATTGGAAAATTTTAAATAGTAACAAAAGAAAGTTTCTAACAGATTACTTAGGAGTTAAATAAGTTAGTCAAGTTCTTTGTTTTATATATATATACACACACACAGATATATAAATATTTTGGTCATTTGATTTTACTAATAGTTTATTTTAACTACATTAGTATTTTTCATTTTATTTTAGACTCATTCTAAGTAAAATTTGTTCTTTAACTTTTAACTGTTTTTTCCCCCCTCTGAGGTAATGATAGTTTACAAAGCAGTATGTAATATAGGGGTATAGGTTCACTTCACTTTAGATATGTTATCACACCTACATCCACTACCAAAGTACCAATAACCCTCAACTATATTCTTTGGGCACCCTACTCCTATTACACTTCTGCTTTCCTGTTCCTTTGTTGTTTCTCTACATTCCAAGTAGGTGAAATCATCTGATATTTGTCTTTATTCTTCTAACACTTCATTAAGTGTATTTGTTTTATTAAAAATTAATTCTTGTTTCCTCTAAAGTTTTTCAATTCTCAAATACGGATTTGAGCACTTATTTTGCAGAGTATCAAGTGATTTACGGATTTGAGCACTTATTTTGCAGAGTATCAAGTGATTGGTTACTTGAAATGGAGGAAGGTAGCTTGTAACAATCTTTCTTTTCCCATCATTGTCAGAGTTTATTGTGCAATTTCCTTTTATCACTTTGGTCAAGAGGAGGGGCAAAATTTTTGAGTTATAGTACCTCTGAGAGACAGCTTAGTTCTGCCTTCCATCTTCTAGACCCTCATACACCCACAGGATTCAAGATTGAAAGACCAATTTTTTCCACCTTATTTTTGGGTCAGTTTTCTCACCCGCATCACTGCATGACACAAATACAGGTAATATCTACTTTTTTCTATCAGATCTTTGTACCTGAGTATTTTATTTAGTCATGCTTACAAATATTCCAGGAAAAAGGGGGTTCTAAGAATATGACATTTTATTACAGATGACATGAATAATGGATTGATAAGGCCTTCTATGTTGATTGCATTACAACTGCATTAATTCAAGACGTGAAAACTAGAACAGCATTAAAAGAAGGTCATTTCCTTCTATTTAGTATGTTACCATCTTTGCTTTGTAATATCAAAATAAGATATCTACATAATAAAAACTACATTTTATCTGGGTCTGATATTTACATATTGTTTTATTAATCTTGAAGGATTTTGTACTAGAAAACATAATTTAGGAAATTTCCTTAAGAAAGAAGTGTGAATAAGTTTGGAAATTTTGTAAATGAAAACATCTTAAAATAGTTTAGTTATATGTGTAATTTGTTTTTCATGTTTCCTCTTTTTAGGATATATTTTTATAATTGTTGTAAGAGGCAAGGCAATTTTTAAATATTCAGTAATTTCTCTTATATTGACTTCCACTACTAGGTTGAATCATTATGGGGTAGTAACTAATCTATTGAAAAATTTTATTTCCACAGTGGCATTTCTGGCAATATATGCTAGATGATTTCTAAACTTTTTAATAGTTATGGAGTCATTTGAGGTTAAAAATAATGGCATGTGAACTTGAATATAAGAGATTTTTTTACTCAGCACCTCTTGCAATCCTGAGTATTAACCAATATGCAATGTTAACCCTCGGTTCTTTTATATACTTTGGGAAACACTGGCAGAATTATAATTGAAAAGAACGAAAAGACTTTTAAATATTTATTGTAGGTTATTTCTTAAAACCAAATTCTGTATTTTTTTAAAGTTTAGAAATGGTATATTTGTTTTTGAATTGATACTTTAAAAAAATCTCAGTATTTGAGATAATATCAATTGCCTCATTTGTTTATGCATATTAAGCATTTTGAGCTAAGTTCTCTGAGTGACTAGGATCTAACTCTCCGTTTATAGACTTAGTTCTTTTCATTTTTCATGTGATTGTGGCTAAAATAATTTGGAGTATAAATTATTTTTGTTGAAATATTGAAAGTTTTCTAATTTCTTGGGTATAAATCAGACTTAGTCTACATACTTTAGACATTTAAAGGGGTTAATAGACACATATTCTATACATTTAAAGATAAACACCTCTTAAATTGGTATGTACTTATAGGTTTTCTTTTGGACAGAAATTGTCTTGTTGCTAGATTTTAATGAGAATTGCATTTCTCTTATTTTAGAGATGAGTGATCAGCAAGTGATTTATTCAAGCGTGAAAGTTCTTCAGTCTCCATCAGACTCACAGAATCACAGGTTAAACCTTGAGAGTACTCAGAGGCCTGGGAAAACTGACCACAAAGGTATATGTTTTCTGTACATTCACCTGTCTCTTATGGATTGTCAAAGTTTGATGTTTCAAGGTGTGCATCTGTACTTCCAGTTCTCCATCTGACACCATAATAGGTATCAGAGTAGTAGAACAAGTCCATCTTTTTTTTTTTTTAAAGTTTGTGAGATTGAACAGGGATTGGAGTCTCTTAAATTTGAAAAGTTATTACAAATATTTTCATTCAAATTTGGTCAAGAGGAGTTCATGAGTTTTTATTTTATTTTCTTTTTTTTCTTCTTTTTTTTCCCTTTTTTTTCCAAGGAGAGAATTGCCTTGTGTCTCAAGAAAAATTATATTTACTGGAGAAATAAATTTTGGATAATATGTATGAAATGAAAAATTGTGTTAAAAACAATGTTTTTTTTTCAGACAAAAGATTTTTTAGGTGTCTTAAACTTTACCAAAGTTTAATGGCAACAAGGGACCAAGAATGTTCCAGTCAAAAGGACATTCTAATTTTTTCTGTTCACTCTTCACCTTCTAATATTGTCAGAAATTCTAAATTGAAAATTAGTAATTTATTTTTTTAATTTTAAGTAATCAGAGATGCAACATTCAGATGTTAAGGACAGTAAAAGTAGGAGAATAAATATAGCATTGACTGGAGAAAAACAGGATTAATGAAAGAAAAAGAAAGTTGATTCCTAGACACTACATTAAGGAATGACTTCAATCAAGTAACATAGCTTTTGAATATCCACTACTTAATACCAATTTCTCAACTGTATTGACCACTCTTATCTTCCTCTTCACAATTAGTAGTGATCACATCAAGGTGTGCATGCCAGTATGGATTTCCATAAATATATGTTGTGTCTATTGCCATCTGTGCTTTTGTAAGAGAAATAATTTTAAAGGCTTATGGAGCTATTCTTGTGTGTAGGGCTTTAAAAATAGTTGTG
>PVHY01033138.1:0-11353 GCA_004024945.1 Uropsilus gracilis
CTTTATATATAAAGAAACTGGGGCTAAAAGTAAAGGTCAGTCTCCTAAGATCACACAGTTAGATTCCTGCCCAGGAGTCTCTCCATGGTACCATGTCCTCCTTTCATGAACTGAGAGGTAAGTATGGCAACATCTCTGCTTCCAGATCATTCCCAAAAGAAACAACTCCATTTCCAGGAAGATCTGGACTTGAACCTCCAGGAAAAGGTGAAGGGGCAAGTCACAAATGGTGAAAAGATGCAGCAGTCAAGGATGATTCTGGAGTACAAGGTGAGTACTATTACCCCCACTCCATCCTTATTCTTTCTGTAAAGTCTGCCCACAAACAAGAAGCCAGTTGCCTACATTCTAGAAGTAGGTAGAGATGGACACTGGCCCTCCCAAGGGCAGAGCCAAAACCTACCTCATGAAACATCACAGTACACCCCAGCAGGAGGTGGGACACCAGTTCAATCATACTCCTTTGCCTCAGACACCTCAATCCTCCTCCTCAGAACCTCCTGTCCTTACTTGTCTTCTTGGCTCTTGGTCACAAGCTCCACCTCAGCCACTGCCAACTCTGGGTGGGCTCTGTCTGGCCTCTGCTGCACCTACACAGGACTCTAGTTCTTGATCTCATGTCCCTGTCACCAGCACCTTGCCCTGCCATGTTACCACTGAAGCATGTGATACCCTAAGGATCATGCAGTGCCCACACTTGGGCAAACCAGAAATGTGGACAATACCCACAGGAGACAAGAGCTGGGGTCAAACTCTCCTTCCATCTGTCTCCGAATGCATCTACAGACAAGATGCAGCAGACTGAGTTCCCTAATGCCTGGCCTTGTACTTGGCCCCTTGTCCTCCCACTCCTGTGTCTCTCTTCCCTCACTCTGGCTTTCCTAGGATTGCACTCTTCCATGCAGTATTCTTAGGTTTTGCCTGAGATTCTGCTCTTTAGAGACCTCTCTGGGGTAACTTAAGGTGTTAGCCACAAAGAGGGAGAAATGTCTCTCTGACTGTCCTAGGCTTCTCTCTGCACTTCTGGGTCCTGGCTGTGCAGCTATTTGGAACTTTCTGTGCCATCTTTTGTCCCTACAGATCACCCTGGCATGCCTTTCCTCGTGACCTTTATAGGTTGCATCTTGCCAGGAATGGAACTTGGCCCCAGAAGAAAAGCAAAGATGAGACACATCTGGAGATTGGTGGTTAGCACTTCACACTGATCCCGTCTCAGTGATCTCGATATGGCCAGCATCTGTACTAGACTCTGCCTGAAACCCATCCTGCCTCTTCTGGAATGTCTTCTTTTAATTGATTGCCACTACAACAAGCTAACTGCCAAACATTTTGACTGTGATGCTAGGTAAGGCAATCTCCTGACCCATGGAACCTCAGGAAAGAAGCTCTTCTTGGTATATTAAAAAAGGGGGTATGCCTAACTTCCCTGCATAGCTCCCTTTGGCAGAAAAGTCAGAGGGAAACACACTGATTCATTATCCTGAGAACCCAAGTCACTAATACTGACCCACAAAAACAGACTTAATGAAACAAAGTCAGACATCCTAAGACTCGAAGACTATCAGAATTCTACTCAAAACATTGAACTCGGCAGTGTTTACTAACAGGGACTGTTATAGAGACATGGGGAAGATTAAGGGAATCCACACATAATGTTAAAACATTTAGGGATTTGTAATGGGGAAGACATTACCTCCCCAAGTCCTGAAAGGGTAAAATAAACAATCAGGGTGTTGGTACCTGGGGAGAGCAGAGGAGGGGGAAGAGACATTAACTATAAGGGGCACAGCCACCACCAGAAGCCCAATGCAGAAAGGGAGTAAGGAAAACTTCCAAAACTCCTCTCACTTCCTGCCCTGTTAGCTCCCACACAGGCCAAACATTGGCCAAACCCAACCGGAAGGCAGAGAGCAAGAGACCCCATGACAACACAAACTTCTCCAAGAAATAGTCTGGGCACAGAGGGCAGGGATGTATATGAGGGCACAAGTGGCAATCCAAGGACACCAGAGAATCAAGGAGAGACAGGACACCCATCACACACAGTCACTTGCACACCAAAGTCCAGTGTACAATTGCAGGCCTCAGAACCCACCACATTCATAACCATTCCTCTCTCCCCATTAACACAGGCTTGCTGTGTTCTGGGAAGACCACTTGCAAAGGGACAAGCCAGATGTCCCCTTGTGAGACTTTCCCCAAGCCCTGAGGGTAACCAGATGGTAAAAGAAGTATTCTCCCCAGGCTGCAGAACCCCAGAGCCAAGTTGGGCTGCTCTTTCACTTTGCCAGGAGCCCAGCACTAAAGGTTATTCCATTTTTTTCCCCTTAGAGCATTGCCTCCTCCAAAACTTGGGGATACCCTACCCCCCAACCCTCATTGCCAGCTCTGGTCTCCACCAGCAAACTCAGCATTCACACTACAGGGACTGTCCCCAAATACTTGCTGGTAGATGGACAGAGCTAGCAGCCAGCAGAGTTCCCACCGCCAGGGACTCCCTTACCTCAGACCATACATGGGCAGTCAGGACTCAAGCTGACCACTGTTGGGGCAGGAGGGTACCTCTAATCACAGAATGCAAATGTCCAAAAACGGAAAGGAAGTATAGGCTCTAGACAAGGAGGGAGGGCCAAGCTTTGTGTTTCCCAGCCTTGTCAATCTGCTTGGGGTTTAAGGCAGAGCTGGGGAGGGCCAAAAAGCTGTTTGGTGATAATAAGTAATTGTAACAGACAGAAGAGTAGGGAAAAAAAAATCACCAGAGACCAGACTCACAAATCCCTGCACTGAGAGATTGCTGATGAGCTACAGCTAACTCAGACCTGAAATTAAAAATCAAACGTGCCCCCCTTGTCCCCTCCTGCTCCCTCTGACCCCTGCTTATGAATAAAATAAATGAAGCCAGTCAACTAGATACTTAAGATCATAGCTCATTAAATCTGAAAGGATTCTCATAGATGAGGCCAACCCTTCGATGGATGAAGAGACCCAGAGAGGGAAAGCAACATGTCTAGGGTGACACAGCAGGAAGGTGACAGCGTCAGAGTGGACCTCAAGGTTCCAATACTGAGCTCCTATCATGGGCTGGGGCTCTTCTAGATGGTGGCGATCCAGCTGTAAGCAGACCCATATGTTCACACTCTCGAGCAACAATGCCCAACAGCACTTTCTGCGGTGATGGAAATGTTCTACACCTCACTCTCCAGACAAAAGCCAATAACCCCATGTGGCTATGAGCACCCAAAGTATAACTAGTGTGACCAACAGATATTTTTGCTCCCTGTATTTTGCAGCTCTATTTAGTGTGCAGTACTTAGGGCTATTGTGTCTTCATGGCGGTCTGACCCTCCTATCACTCTCTAATGTCTCTCTCCAGCCCTGGCAATTTTCTTTGCTCTGAAGTGGGCTTTGTCTGACATTCATATAGCCACCCCTGCTTTCTGCTGATTAATGTTTGCATGGTATATCTTTTTCTATCCAGGAGCTGAATTTTTAATTTCATTTACTTCTAATTAATTTCAATGTAAATAACCACATGTGGCTGGCAGCTGCAATATTGGACAGTGCCATTTTAGAAAACTCAGTTGAATAAATTCTGTCTCCTTGCTGCCAGGAGTGAAGCTGATCAGCTCCTCCACCCAAGGAAACACTGTTTGTGGCTGTCCAATGCTATTTTGAAGTCCTGTTACTAGAAAATGGCCCCTACTGGGCCCTCTCCTCAGACTCAATGCAGCTGGAAATGTCCAGGGGTCAAGGAAACAGCATGAGATGGTTGCTTCTTAGGACAAAACTTAATCTCTTCTTGCTTCAGGCAAGGTCTCCCACCTAGTGAGGGTGACCCCTCTCAATTCTCACACCTCAGGGAACATGCATCCTTGTCATGTGTTCTGTGGGTTCTTGGGCAGGCAGCAAGCCCTGTTTTCCTGGATGGGTCAGGTCCATTCAACAGCAGTCAAAATGGTGCTGCAGAAGGAAAGGGGGCAGGCCTTGGGCAGTGGGGAAATGGCCATGTGGTTCATTAAGATGCCTTGTTGCAGCCAGGCATGGTGGCGCATGCCTGTAAGTGGCAGCTTAGGAATCCGCAATGAGGACTAGGGATTGAGGTTTTTAGTCCCTCTCAGGGCAATGTAGTGAGACCTAGTTCCAAAAAAATAGCTGGGCGTGGTGGCATGCGCCTGGAAACCCAGCTACCTGGGAAGCTGAGGCTGGGGATAGCTTGAGTCTGTGGTACCCCGGACAATATGAGCAATATGAGTCTGCAGTTCCACGGGCAAAAATAGTAAGACCTAGTCTCAAAAAAAAAAAAAAAAAAAGATGTCTTGTTGCAAAGTCAGCCACATAGGACCTGTTGCTGCCAAGGGTGCTTCAGGTCATATGTTCTCTGGTGTCCTCCAAGTTCCTGCACACCCCCTCCTGGATGCCCTGTGCTGTGTCTGCCTTCATGCCACCTCATCCCCAAGTTTGCTGACTCAAAGGAGCACCTGATACTGCAAGCACCCTTCCCACATGCATGGTCAGCAAGGACCACCTCTCCCTCCCACAGGACCCAGCTCAAAGCTATTGAGATTGAGTGTACTTGGAAGAATGATGGAGAGAGAAGGCAGGGGAGGAGAGTCCCCTGAGTCAGCTGTGGCCCTGTTGGTCAAGAATTAAGGAGCAGGGGGGCCCAGAGAAATGGTCATGATGTCCTATTTACCAGTAACCTCCAGTTTAGAGCTATGGTGCCTCCTTCCCTGCCTCCCCCACTCCACCCCCCACCTCCCTATTCTCCACAGCCCTTTACACGGACACCTAATGCTAAACCTGAGTTCCAGTCTCAGTGCACCTTTCTGTTTGTCTCTTGACACACCCCAACACCTTTACCTCTCCCAGCTGACACTCTGGGTCCCTGTATCCTTTTTCCTGAACACAGACCTCAGTAAAGCTGGGGGTCTAGTGCAGAGTGCAGGGGAAAAAAAGAGGGGGGGGAGGGCAGGGATGCAGGTCCCAAGAGGGTACCTGAGTCCCCCGGAACCTCCATGCCTAGCACACCTCCACTTTAATTTACACATCTTATTTCACTTTCTTACCAAATAAACTGTCACAATAAAACAGGAGTTGATTCAATTCAGGCATTGCTGCACAGATCACATCAGAAAATGACTGATAGTCTTGATGCAGAAATTGCATTTATCATTCAGACAAATAAAGTGTGAAGACATACACTCAGGATAAAGGTTTTGTGAGCACCAGGGTGCATGACTGACCTGGGTACCCCCACAAATGAGGCATCAGTAGGTTCCAGAGATGAGACTGAAAAGGGGAGCAGGAAAACCCAGGGGACCAGGGGCCAGTGAAGGTTAGTGGGTCAGGGTGCATGGAGTCCAGTGGGAGGTGATACTTTCCAAATACACTGGGTCACAACCCCCATCTCTAGGGGGGGAGGGAAAAGAGGAAGGATGCTGCTACACCTGAGAGGACTAGGAATAGCTCCACATTGGAAATTCATGGCAAATTGCTCCTGTAATTTACTGGTCCAGATGGAGAGATGCATCTTTGAACTCCAGCAAAAGACTTTGAAAATCACTCTCCACCTTGGCTTTCCAAGGCCCGTCTGAGATGCATTAAAGGGAATTATGCACAGAAACCCCCAGATCAAGGGGACACCCACTCTCCTTCAACTGCCTGCGAACTGATTAAACAGATAGAGTTCACAGCAGAACAGGCACTCAGGCTGGCAAAATAAAATAAAATAAATTTGAAATGCAAAGATGGATGGCTTCTGTCGCAAAGTCTCTCTGAAACTGCAGTCTGTAAATTGGAATTTCCATCACTGCTAAGGCAAGCTGGTAGCTCAATGGTAGCTACTGGGGTCTTTGCAGAAGAGCTCTGGATGCCCTTAAGACCCACATGTTGCTCAGTGCTCAGTGTAGGGGATCCACAATCCAGAGGGGATGACTTTAAAGGATTCTAAAGATACCCCACTACCCCAAGCAGGAGACACAGAGACACAGAGCTGCTGCAGAAAGTCAGGTGCCCTCCAAGCCCTACATATCCCACAGTGTTACCATGCTTGGGAAGACTTGTCTTCTCAGGCCCTGTTGGGCAAACTCACCCCACCCTTGCTCTTCTTTGGCACAGCACAGGTCCCAGGAGATCCACAGAGGGAGAGAATAGGTAGAAAATCATAGAACACAGTTCTGCCCAGACCCTCATCTAGACCAGAGGTAGCTGAAAGCCAGAACTACAGAAACTTGTTCGTTCAAACCTAAAGACTGATGGATCTCAGGTTAGGGCACGTACAGAGGGAGTTTCAAGGGGGACTGTAGAGAAGGCTATGGTAGACTACGCAGATTCCCCTTCAGTACTGACACAGTCATTCCCAGTCCCTTGCTGGTAAATGTCCTTGGGCAGCAAGAGTCACCTGGCTAAAGGTCATGTCCCAAACCTGGGGACAGCCATATCCGGTGTCTGGCTAAAAGCAGGTGGCCTCCAGCTTCATACTGGGATGATGCTTAAGGCTGTGCCTGCTGCAGAACTGCCCACAGACTGGCCAAAGCCCTCGAGTGGCTGCACCAATCTCTCCCTCCAACCTGCTTTGCAGCTCACCCCCCACAAAGATTAGTCCCCAGGGCATGAAGGAGACAGGCAGATGCCACCAAAACAGTGAGCCCTTGTCTAGAGACTAGACGAGAACCCTCCCTTATGTGACAGCCAAGGGATCTCAGAGAAGGAGCTTGCCTCCACTCACTCTACTGGCCTCCAGGAGAGCTGGTCCCACAACTCAGACCTCCTGACTCCATGCCTCCCTGGAATCTTATAGAAAGATAAGTTCCTAAGCATCTCTCCCCAGAAGGAAGTTTTGGCCTAAGATGAGTAATTGGAAGGGGTCACTTCTCAATCCCCACTCACCCAGCTTTCACTATATCATTTTTATTTTCGACTCTTGAGCCAGAAACACACACCAGAGCCTCTTGGCATCTCGTCACATCTCACCAGTATCCTCAGAAAGAGGCACAAACACTACCATTTTACTTAAGAAGGAGATATTTTCATCATTATCAGCTGGGTCATTACAATTAAAAATCACCTGTGTCCCCAAAATTTAAAATGGACCTAACAAAACCAAACCCCAGGATCACCTACCATTTACATTGATTTGGTTAATCCCTAGAGGAAAATACAATTAAATGAAAGGAACAAAATGAAAGCTGACACATGAGTTGCCATTTTAAGACACTCAGTTCAATTAAGCTAAAAGCCTGCTCTCAGGGCCACAGAGCTCATTCCTTAACCACACCAGCCAGCATGCCAGCTCCCCCAGTCGGGACTCTGTGGGAGACTCAGCGTGCTCACCAAGCTGAGGAGGAGGGAGTCCCTGGAAGTTACACCTGACTCTGACTACTAGGAGCCACTTCTCAGTTGCCTATGGAAAGGCCACCCCCTCCCTGGCGCAGGGGCCAGGGTGTCAGATGGAGCCATGGATTCTATGAACAAAGTGCTGAGGTTCTCAGTTTTTGCTGGTTGCTGTCTGCTTGCTCCTAGTGGGAAGTCAAGGTCTGTTTTGTTACTAGCTACCCTCAGTCTTCTCATCTTTAAAATGGAAATGTCCTTGGACCATGGAAACATGAGTGTTCGGTCCCATTTGATTGACAGCTCAAATGTCACTTGAAGTTAATCCTTCATTCGCTCTGGGTTGTGGCTTCCACAGCAGCAAAATCGGTCTTGAATGCCCATTTACCCACCACACCGAAGTTGAAAAGTGTCAAGACAGAAAAGATAGCTTTTCAACATCTAGCACTAGAATAATTTGCTATCCACAGGCAAAAAAGTGAAACTTACCTAAGACTTTATCTAGATATATAGATATGGTGCAACCGCCTGACACCCTTGTCTCAATATAAAGAGTTAGAGAGATAAATAGCCTTTAATTCAAAATGGATAGATTTAAATGTAGAATCTGTTAGAAGAAAACACAGGAGAAAATCTCCCAGGGCAAAGAGTTCTTAAACATGATTCCAAAAGCATGAGCCATAAAAGAAAGAATCAATAAATTAGACCTCATCAAAATTAAAGCCTTTTGCTCTGCAAAAGACAGTGCTAAAAGAATTTAAAAACATGTTACCAAATAGGAGGGGAAAAGTGCAAATCACAGATCCAACAAAAGACTTGTGTCTAGAATATATAAAGAACTGTAAGCTCAACAGTAAGAAATCAACAATCTAATTAAAAATGGGTAAAATACTTGAACAGACACTTCACCAAAGAGGATATACAGATGGTAAATAAGTACATTAAATGATGTTCAACATCATTAGTCATTAGAGGAATGCAAATTAAAACCACAATGAGATCACTCAGTCTCATATCAGAATGCCTGAAATAAAAATTAGTAATAACACGAAATGCTGACAAGGATACAGAGAAACTGAATCACTCATGCACTGCCAGTGAGAATTCAAAATGGTACAATCACTCCAGAAAATAGTCTCTTTAAAAACCAAACATGTCACTACCATATGACCCAGAAATTGTGCTCTTGGGTACTTATCCCAGAGGAATGAAAACTTATGTTCACACAAAAACCTACACAAAAATTGTTTGTAGTGGCTTAATTTGTAACTGCCAAAACCTGGGGGGCACCCAGAGGTGTACATCATCTACATTACTACAGCATCTTTAGCCATTCACTGAGACACCCACAATGTCTCCAAAAATTCATGTCCAAGCAAAACCTCAGAATGTGATCTTATTCTGGTCTTCACAGATATAGTTAAACTAAACTGAGACCACACTGGTTGGGGTGGGCCTGCCTCTCAGGGCAGGTGTTTTTATGAGAAGAACATAAGAAGACTATGGAGAAAGACCATGTGGAGAACCCAGGAGAACCAAGGGCTGCTAGCAGCCAGCCGTAGCTAAAAAGAAGATTGTCCACTACAACCTAACCAGGGACATAGCCCTGCTGACACCTTAATATTGGCTTCTGACCTCCAGACAATTAAGAGAATCAATATCTCTTGTTTTAAGCTACCCATTTTTTGGCAATGCTATGTGGTCATGGTATAGCAATCGTAGGAAACTATTATACCAACAGGATACTTCTCAGCAAGAAAAAGAAACAAATGCATGCATAGGACAACTTGGGTGAATCTCCTAATAACTATGCAGAGCTTTTTTAAAATTTATTTTAAAGGAAATCTCAAAAGGTTCTATACTGTAACCACTTATATGACATTGTCAAAATGACAAAATTGGAGAGGTGGAGACCAAATCCATGATCACCTGGGGATTGGGCAAGAAAGAGTGGGACAAGGGAATTGGGGGGAGGGGGGTAGATGTATAGGAGGTGATTGAATAGTCTATATCCCAATTGTGGCCTTGGTTTCAGGAATCTATACTTATGATAAAATTCACAGACATACATCACACACAAAGGGAATTCATGTAAAATTGGGTGAAATATAAATAAGATGTGCAATTTGATGAATAGTATGGTATCAACAACAATTTCCTAATGTTCATAATCACACTATGATTATGTAATATGTTTCACTGGGGGAAGCTGGGAGAGGAGTACCTGAGAAAGATCTACTATTTTTGAAGCTGTGAGCCTAAAATTACTTTTTTAAATTTTTGAAAGAAGTATTAGGGAAAAAAATTTTTTTTAAAGAAGTGTTAGGAAACTTTTAAAAGGAAGGTTTTTAAAAGAAGTGTGAAGGGGAAAATGCTACTATTTGAGATGGACTCCCCAGAAATCTCTGGAGGCAGAGAGACCCACCCACACACACACACACACACACACACACACACACACACACCACCACCACCACCGCGCCATTCACAGACACTGCAATCTAAGCCAGCACTGCCCTGCTCTGAGACTCAGGCCCCTCCCACGTAAATCCTCATACAGGAATAATGAGATGCCACGAAGAGTATATGAGATGGTGGGTGTAAACCCACATGACATCAGAACTAGAACACTCATAGAGATAAGTACATCTTAGTTCCACCTTTCATCCCAACCAGAGCAACCTCACCAGTTTGCTTTCTGGATTGCCATTCTATTTCTTTCCACCCTCCAAGTTCAAACACTGTTCTCCTGGGAACTCAGGTTCCCCTGGAATTCAGGTCTCCTTACGTGGGCCCACATGTGGACTGGGCTGTGCCTGAGGCTCTGACTGCCATGGAAACAACTCCCCCTGGGGTAATCTCTCCAGCCTCTGCAAAGTGCCCCTCCACTCAGCCCTCAGAGTTAGTGGGGTACAGCTAATGGCTGTTCCCTGTTCTGATACCCCATCTACCACTTTTCTCTTCCCCTCATCATTATGTTAGGTACTATTCCAAATGGTCTTTCACAGACAAGTATTTTCCTTATGATTACAAAGCACAATTTATAAAATACTTTCTAGAAAGTGTTTACCTCCTTAAACCCCCAAAGAAGACTCCAATTGGAGAGAGTATAAGAATCCCAATTTTCCAAGTGAAAAATGGTGTACACTGGAAGCAGTTAAGGAATAGAAAGGAGAAAAGAGAACCAACGTGACTTTGATTACAGGTTATGACATACATATTACTGAATCACTATTTGCAGATAGAAAAAATACTCAGAAAGATTAAATAACGCATCCAACAACTCATAGCTAATAAAGACAGAAGAGGGTCAAACTTAAACCTGCCTGACTTCACAGCAGGGATAACATCTCCTTTCCACCAAGCACAAAACCTCATGGTGCTCTCATTCATCCACCTACCCTTCCATCAGCCCATCTGTCTGTCCATCCACTCAACTACCCAATCATCCATTATTCCACCCATACATGCAGGAGGTGAATTCATGCATTCATTCATCTTTATCAAAAAAGATTTAGCTATCCTTTCTCAGCATGAGTTTTTCCTGAATTGACCAGGTCCATGAGTGCTCTGGGTTCACATGCGAGAGAACCATCAGGTGTTCCTTTTCACTCTGCAACCCCCTCCCCCAAAGTTTCAACACTTTCATACTTTGTCATAAGTTTGCTCCAGGAAATTCAATGAAGCATCCTCTGCTTACTGTTGGCAATGATATCACCATCCCTTCTCTCCTCATCCTCAAGGTCCTTCCCACAGTTTCCCCAACTACAAAAAGAGCACTTCTTCACAGTGCCAACATTGGACAGACCCATAAAGAGTACTCAGGAACAATGGATCAGAATTGAATATCCGGAAATAAAACCACACATATACAGTCAATTAATCTTTGATAAAGGGGCAAAAAACATACCCTGGAACAAGGATAGCCTCTTCAGTAAATGGTGCTGGGAAAACTGGATCAAAACTTGTAAAAAACTGGACCAGGATAACACCCTCACACCCTGTACAAAACTTAACTCAAAAT
>PVHY01033139.1:0-11353 GCA_004024945.1 Uropsilus gracilis
TAGCTGTGTATGGGGGCTGGGGGTTCGGTCTTACCATCATCAATAGCGGTTATCATGGAAAATGCGATCTGGTCTCCCAGTTGTCTAGGTGGCCGTGCAGGGGTGGAGTTGTTGCCTAGTAGTTGAAAGTCTGGAGGCTTTTCTCACTCTTAAGACATTCATTGATGAATTTTAACATTTTTGGGATCATTGTAAATGTACGCCTGACATTGTTTCTGCTTTTGAGGTTTTGTGGGCAATCATTTCGCAAAGGATGAAAAATAGACATTAATTATGAAGATCCATTTGAAAGACTGAGTCCGCTGTGGCTCTGCTCGGAAGTTTTCATGCCACTTATGTACTGTCTTTGCCTCTGGGACCAGCATTCTTAAGAGCTGATTTTCCCTTTGCACTTCCTAATGCATGTCAGTGATGTCAGCTCGCAAGCATCTTTACATCTGTGCATCGTGTCATATGGAGACTTTGGTGGAATGTAAATCTTTTATTGACCTAAATCTGAGTCTAATCCTCTGTGTGGCTTTGGTAGAAAATCAATTTCCTCTGCTCTGTCAAGAGTTTTCAGGTCACTGCTCTTTGGAAGTTTCCCAAACTGTTAGATTAAAATAAGTTTTGTTTCTCTGCTACATGCTGGTAGTTTCCAGTGGAGTACTGGGATCTGGAAAGCAAGGCGAGTGGCCTGTCAAGATTGCCATGTGCTCTGTTTCAGTCAGCTTGTTGACAGTGCACCTTTGCTGTGCCAAAGAATTCATGCAGAGAAAAGGTGCCTCTGGGAGCAGCTATTAGAAATGACACCTCTCCTGAGGCCTGTCCGCTTGGTGCTGTGCTGACGAGCACTCGTGGAAAAGGGAGACTGGATACGTGCATCCAGCTACTGAGTGTGGGCCTCTGGAACTGGGCGTGTGGTGACTTACCGGGCAGTTTTCATTTTAGCACTTGCAGTCCTCCATCCTAGGAACTCCTATCAGCCCAGGCAACAAGGAGTGGCTGTTGGTCCCCTGGCAGTGAAGAATCCCGGGGACGGGTGATCTGGAGCTGGTAGCTTCCTTGGAGATGTTTTAAGGAGGGGCTTGATAGGGACATGTAGCATCTTGCTGCCCAGAGAGGGTAGTTGGGTGACTGCTCCTACTTTGACTTGATGGAAAAACAATGGAATGAGAAGCGATGGAGGTTCTTTTGCCTTTGGAATTTAAGAGTTCGCGTTCAGGAGGGGAGGAATCGTGAAACCAAAGCGGGCTGTGTAAAGGCAATGTCCCCAAATACCCGTTCCCACTGAACTGTTGTAACGATTTCTGTTGGTGGCATTCAAGACACTGAAGGGACATCACCTAGATCACTTTGAGCACTGTGATTGAAATCATGACTGATGGAGGCTGTGGCTCAAAGAGAAACTTTGTTTTTGTAACCTCTGATGACCTTGAGTCTATAAACAGGACTGTCATTCAGAAATGTGCCCCCTCTAAGAAAGAGATAGCCAGGGCTTCATCTGGTCGAAGGGGTTCTGGAAACTTCAGTGGTGGTTCTGGAGGTGGTTTTGATGGGAACAATAGCTTTCGGTCATGGAGGAAACTTCACTGTTCAGGGAACTTTGGTGGTAACTGGTGGTAGTGGAGGAGGAAATGTGGCGGTGGCTATAATGGATTTCGGTAAAGATGGAAGCAGATTTGGAAGTGGTAGAAGCTAATGATCTTGGCAGTTAGAACAATCAGTCTACAAGTTTGGGACCCATGAAGGAGGAAACTTTGGAGGCAGAACTTCTGGGCCCTTGGGTAGTGGAGGCCAGTATTTGCCAAACCACGAAACCTAGTTGGCTGTTGTGGTTGCAGCAGCAGCAATACCTTTGGCAGTGGGGGAGGTTTTAATTAACTGCCAGGAAACAAAGCTCAGCAGGAGAGGAGAGCGAGGGAAGTGATAGGGAAGCTACAGGTGACAGCAGATTACAGGCTCAGCCGAGCCCAGGGTTGGTAGGATCTTGCTGCTGCAAAGCAGGCTTGTTTTAGGAAGTACTCTTGTGTATGGGCAAAAAACTCGAGGACTGTATTTGTGACTGATTGTATAACATGTTATTTTACATTCTGTTCTGTGGAAAGTGTAAAGCATTCAAAGGATTTTAATGTACTTTTTTCTTGTGCTCTTGCTGTTGATTGCTAAATATAATAGTCTAATCATGATGCTAAATAAATGTCTTCTAGAAAGAAAAAACAAAAAATTTCAGTCCTTTTTCTATATATTAACAGTGAACATATGGACACTAAATGACAATGTTATTTACAGTTGCTCAAAAAATAGGTGCAAATCTACAGTCTGCACAGAACTTGTATGATGAAAACTACACAGTGCTGATAAAAGATGTTAAGGAAGGTCTAAAGAAATGGAGAGACATACCATGTTTATGGATTAGAAGACACAATATAGTAAATGTCAGTTTGCCCCAAATTGAAACATGGGTTTAATAATATTCCTATAAAAATATCCCAGCAAGGTTTTTTGGTAGCTATAGATATGACTTAAAACATTTATATGAAAAAGCAAAGGAATTAGAATAGCTAAACAATTTGAATTTTGAACAAATGGAATTTGGGGAAACTATGAGGTAGGAGCAATTTAACCTGTCTGGTTTCAAGACTTACATAGTTAACAGTAATCAGGACAGCATGGTACTGGTAGAGGGATAATACATGGGTCAATGAAACAGAAAAAAGAATCTAGAAATAGACCCACAGAAATGTGCTCAATGGATGTTTGACAAAATCTCGAAAGCAAATGGACTAGGTAAGTTTATACTTGACCCGTATCAAAAATATTATCCATGAAAGGGAAACATGAAACATGGCATGTAATCAAAATTACAAACTTTCTCTGAGATTTTTGAAATACATCGCAGAGTGGGAGAAAATATTTGCATACCACATATGTGACAAAGAACTATCTGCAATATGTAAATAACATAAAAAGTCAATAGTGTGAAACCCAAACAATTAGAAAATGTGCAGAAGACGTTTTACTGAGGAGGATATGGAAAAGACAGGTAAGTACACACAAAGCAGATGTTCGCCACCATCAGCCATTAGGGAAATGGAAATGAAAGCCATAATGAGTTCTCCCTACTTATCAGAATGGGTAAAATGAAAATAATGACATCATCAAATGCTGACACGTCTGCAGAGAAGTGGGATCACTTCTACCTTGCTGACGGGAGTGTACAGTGATACAGCCCTTCCGGGGGACACTTTGGTAGTTGCTTAAAGCCATTAAGTAGGCAGCTAACATATGTGACCCAACAGTTGCAATCCTAGGCATATATCCCTGAGAAAGAAAGATTTATATTCATAAAAAACCTGTGCACAAGTGTTTATAACAATTTTATTCATAAATAGCCCGGAGCTAGAAATGACAGAGATGTCCTTCAGGGTGAATAATTATTTAACAAACTGGTACTGCCACGCCATGGGATACTACCAAGCAATAAAAAAAAATCAGCTGTGGATATAGGCAGCAACTAGGATGGATTTCCAGAGAATTAGACCCAGTTAAAAAAGCCAATTCTGAATGGTTACATAGTATGTAATTCCGCTTATATGGTCTTTTTTTTTTAATTATCAAACTATTACAAAGTAAGCAAGTAAGAAAGTGATTACTTAAACATATACTACAAGATAAGCATGTAAAAACCCTGGTTGCCCCATTACATCTGCTACAAAATAAGCATGAAAAAAAAAAAAAAACAAACGCAGTTACTCTACCACATGTCCAGTTCATCTGAGTTCAGCAGCACGCATTGAAAAAGCAGGGCGCTTTGCTCCTCTTTTCCTCATTTGGCATCTGCTCTGGCTTCCTCCAAGCATGTGGTCCAGGACTTGGTGGTCTTCTTCTCTTTCAGTGTTCTCTGAACTTTAGGCAGTGGAAAAACTCCAAGGTAAACCAGGAATCAACAGCAGGTCCATATTCTCAGACCTTGCTCACGACCTCTCCAAAAACATCAGAATCAAGCTAGATAAGACAAGCTCCAACATAAACTTCAAATCTCAGGTCGAGCATGGTGGCTCATGCCTGTAAGCTTCAGCCTAGGAAGCGGCTGGGGCTAGGGATCGCGGTTCAAGTCTCACCTGGGGCTCGTAGCGAGACCTAGTCCCAAAAAAATAGCTGGGTGTGGTGGTGCGTGCCTGTAATCCCAGCTACCTGGGAAGCTGAGGCTAGGGATTGCTTGAGTCTGTGGTACCCCAGGCAACGAGAGCCTGTGGTTCCACGGGCAAAAATAGTGAGACCTAGTCTCAAAAAAAAAAAAAAGTTCAAGTCTCCAGAATCTTTAGACACCTTCAGCACAGACCATTAGCTTCTTCATGCTGAGGCAATGAGTTCACCAGCCCAGGCTGAAGGCCACGGACCCCAGGCTGCCTCATGGCCGGGCTTCCTCCAAAAATCGCTGATCTGTATGTTCTTTAAATGACACCAGTGGAGAAAGGTGACAGGATTCACAGGGATTGAAGGGTCAGTGGTGGGAGGAGGAAGTGTTGGGTTATCCCAGGGAAGTATGCAGGGTCTTCATGATGGAAGTGTTTGCTGTCGTGACTGTATCCAAGGCAACGTCCTGGTGATGTGCTATAGTTTTACAAGGTGTTACTGCAGGGGGACCTGGCTAAGTGACACATAGGATCTGTCATTTCTTAAAACTGCGTATGGATCTACAATTATAGCTAAATAAAAAGTTTAGTTTAAAAAAGCATTTAAGAGAACAAACCAGCAGCAAGAGCTGGAGGGCTCAGAATCAGGACTCAGTGTCCAGTGCTCAGTGCCATGGGTAGTGTCCTGAGGTCCAGCCTGGTTTTGCTCTGAAATAGTCACGTGTGTCCATCGAAGTCCCTGCACATGGGTGTGTGTGACTTTTTTTTTTTTCCCTCAACTGCTTCTAATTTGAGATTCACTGGGAGGCCCTTGGAGTGCCTTTTTCCTTCGGTCTTCTGTTAGACACAAGCCAAGTTCTTCATTTCACTTCCAAGGTCAAGGTCATTTCCAGGCTCTGTTAGCTTTGATGTTCTTTTTTTTTTTGAGAATAGGTCTTGCTGTGTTGCCCAGGATAGTCTTGAACCCGCGAATTCAAGCGATCCCACATCTCTTGCCTCCCAGCGCTTGAATTACAGGTGCACGTCACCACACTTGGCTTTGACGATCTCATTTTTGCGGTGGGTTCTTATGTAAATGCCCAAGTAGCTGGATGCCTGACTTGTTTTTTTTTTTTCTGAGTGATTTTTCTCTTTGCTGATGTGTTAGAGATTTCTACCTGTCCCTCAATAGTTATCTCCTGTTCCTGCAGTAGAAACAGAAATTTCATTGTTTTTAAGAGACTAGGTCTCGCTATGTTGCCCAGGGTAGTCTCAAACCCGTGGACTCAAGTGATCCCTAGCCTCAGCCTCCCAGGTAGCTGGGATTTACAGGCATGTGCCACCATGCCCGGCTATTTTTTAGAGACTTGTTTTCGCTCTGTTGCCTGGGGTAGTCTCGAACCCACGAACTCAAGTGATCCCTAGCCTCAACTTCCCAGGTAGCTGAGCTTACAGGCATGCGCCACCATGCCCCGCTAGAGATTTCAGTTTTGAGCTGGGCACATGGCTGCCCAGAGTGAAGGATGCGTTGCTTGCATTACAGTGTAGCCAGCTGTGACTGGGGGGCCAAGTGTGAACCTTCTGAACCTTCTGTTTGGATTGAGCTGTAGAATAAACGGAGCTAGCTACCAGGTTGCTGTTAACAGTCCGGGAGTAAGTAAAACCGAATGTAACATAATAGCTGTGCATTGTGGGTTGAACGGTAGTTCCCTTCCCCCACATAAAAAGGATATGTCGAAGTTCTAACCCTGCTACCTTATTTGGAAATAGTGAAGTGTCCCTTTATTTGGAAATAGGTCTGTGGGGATGTGGGTAGAGAACAGCCATGTGAAGGTGAAGACTGGAGCGATGCTTTTATAAGCCAGGGAATTCTTGGGGCCTAGTGGACATTGGGAACGAGACATGGCATAGATCGCCCCTTCGAATGGTCCCCGCAGAAACCAGCCCTCCTGACTGTCTCTAGAACTACCTTGCTGCTATCAAGTCATCCGGTTTGTGCATTTTGTCACAACAGCCCTGGGGACACCAGCATACTGCTTTAAGACTCGTTGGGGTCTTTTAAAAAATGTGTTGGATGGGTGGAGGCTTCTGAGCCTGTGTCCTGAGACATGGAGACTGAACACGCCTTTTCCCTGGGGCGTCTCCCCTGCTGTTCTCAAGCCCCTCCAAGTGCCTTATGTTTCTGTCGCTGATTTGAGGTGCTGGAATGTCAGCCAAAATATAAGGCAAATGGTAGATGCAAGAACTGGGTGGTTTCCATGGAGACTTCTTGCAGGCGCCCATCCTTTCGCAGTTGTCAGGGAAACATGTTTCTGTTGGTGGGGTCTGCCAATTTGAGTGGCTCTTGGATGAGGATAGAGTTAAACCTCTTTAAAATCCTCATAGACAAATTCAGAGCAGAGCTCTTTTAGATTTCCTTAAAGTTATATTTGGATTTTCTCTTCTTCAAGTAGTTTTCTGCCCGAAGTGGTCACACCTCTTTGTTCCAATGCAGAAAATGTTCGTTTGGGGGCTCTTGGGAGGAACATAGAGGTTCAAAGAAGAATCCAGGGCCAGAGCTGGTGTCAGATGCCACGTGACTCAAGGCCATGCTCTGTCGCGTGCCCCACAGTGTGAGGGCTCCAGGGACTCGACTGCATATACAGCTGTTGATAGACTCCAGAGCTGGTAGGCTCACGGCTCTGGTCATTGCTTCTGTCCTGCTACTGTTGAATTGGTCGTTGGTGTTAGTGGTGCTTCATGGAAACACTGGTGCGAGCACAGAATCTGGATGCTAAAAATGCGACGGCATGAGACTCCCTAGGACTGTGTCTGTTTTGCCAGCTTCTCCACGTGCTTTTGCCAGGTCGTTCAGTAGATGGAAAAATCCCCACCCCCAACCCCTTTGGTTTGCAGCCTCTCCCTTCACGAGGTGGAGTCTTAGTCTTTGTCCTTAGTACTGGCCTTGTGACTTGGCTTGAGGCGAGGATCCTGTCGAAATGACCTTGTGCAAGTTTTGAGTCAAGGCCTGCAGACTCCTGTCAGCCTCAGTTCTTGCTTCTTTGGGAACTCTGCCACCCTGTGCAGACACCCAGGAGCGGAGGCTGGGAGGCCTCCACTGGGGAGGAGGGGCACAGGGCAGCATCTAGTCAACTAAGAGCCACTGACTGAAGCATGATGTGGCCTCCAGCTGAGAACAGGGGTGTCTGACCCAGACAGTAGAGTTGCCCAGCTGAGCTCAGCCCACATTGCTGCTTCCCAGAATTCCGAGCTAACTACTGCTTAAAGGCACTAACGTTTGGGTCAGTCAGCAGCAGTAGAGACTTGCTTCGGTCAAGTTTGGGTGCTGCGAATTAGCCAAGACTCACCCGTGATCTGTCCTCTGGATCTGTCCTCAGTCACACAGTCTTGTTAGTGGCAGCTTACCTGCCAGCGCCTCCTGCGGGTCGTTGGGCAGCCAGTCTTTCTCTAGGAAGGCTGGGGTGAAGACTCCAGGGGTGGCCTTGGTAGAACTGCAGCCGTGCCCCACAGAATGGGTCTGGCGAGGGGGGCAGGTGTTGGGTGCCTCAACTGTAGCACACGCTCCTGCACTGGCCTTTGGCGATGGGGCGTAGCGGGCCTGGGTCCTGGAGCTGGGTGTTGCTCCTGTTACCAGACAACCATGATCTGTCTCTGTTCCTTGGTGCCCCCTGCCAACCCCCCATGCGGGTGTGTCTGGCCAAGCTTAGGTCCTGTGTCTATACCCCCGGGTTGAGAAGATAATCAGGAAAATGATGATCTGACATTTGCAGCATATTTAGCAGAGGGCAGGTGGAAAAATGCATAAATATTGGCAAGGGGTTCGGATACTGGGCAGCCAAAGGGAAGATGGCAAATGTCCACGAGTTCTGTGCTCCTGTTAGCGCAGTTGGTCTCAGCAGTTACGGTGAAGTCAGCTCTGTGGTGTGTTCTTTGCTTCTATTGAGAAAAAAACACTCCTTTCTGAAGCTGGACCCTGTCCACCTGCTCTCTCTCACAGATGTGTGCTGATGGCGGTTTGGAAGGCCAGGAAATAGTGGGGCCTCATTTGCATGTATTACTGCTTGCCAGGGCGCAAACACTATGTCCCTTCTTTCACTTGGTGAACCCAAAGAAACTCCATTCACTGCCATAGCGTGCCACCTGAGGGAACTGAATGAGCGGTATTCAGTGAACATAGGGAGCTGCTTATTTGCACAGTGAGTTTGGTTTATGTGACATTTTTAAATTGTTGGGCAGTAAGTTCTTTCACTTCAGGTGGTTTCTCATTTTCCAGACTTTTCTCTAATAACTTTTCTGAATCCTGAATTTCTGTCTACACAACCAGCCACATCGGGTGAGTTTAAATACTAGAGATGGCAGGTAAAAGACAAGAGGGTGGTGTCAGAGGTCGGCACCACCCTAACGTTGATCCCCTTTTGCAAACTTCTTAGCCAGCCCCCCAGATTGGATCATGTCTTAAGTCAACTCTGGCTGCTGTAACAAAATACCATATACTGAGCAGTTGATATAAACAGGAGAAGTTTCTCAGTTCTGGAGGCTGAAAGTCCAAAATCAGGGTGCTAGGCTGGGCAGGTTCTTGTGAGAGCCTCTCATCCATTCAGGCAGCTCCCTCCCTGCCCTGGCTTCACATGGTGGCTGGCTTTGAGATTAGGTCTCGCTATTTTTGCCCATGGAACTGTAGGCTCATGTTGCCCGGGGTCCCACAGACTCAAGCAATCCCCAGCCTCAGCCTCCCAGGTAGCTGGGATTACAGGCGTGCGCCACCATGCCCAGCTAATGTTTCTGGAACTAGGTCTCGCTACGTTGCCCTGGTATCCCTGGTTCCCGCCGCGGCTTCCTAGGCTGATGCTTACAGGCATGTGCCATCGTGCCCGGCTCACCTATGACTCTTGAAGGGGCACGCCTCCATCCATGGGGGCTCCGCCCTCACTGCCTGGTCTAACCCTAGTCACCTTCCAAAGGCCCCACTCCTGGTACCACCTCATGGGGGTTAGGGGTTCCACAGAAGGATGGAGGGGGAAACGCTCATTCAGCTCACAGCACATTGTAAACCCCTTGAAAGCAGAGGCTGTTCTTTCTGTGCCAAGGATTAAAGTTGTTAACTCTCTAGGCTGACCTAAGAGAGTGGCCTGTCCGTGGATGGAACATTTCAGGAGAAATCAGGCCTAGCTTGCAGCTCCTCCGTTGTGGGACAGGCAGGTAAGAGCGATGGGTGCAATTGCAGCAGGCCAGGCACTGTGAATTCCAGCTGGGCCCATAGTGCACTCTCTGCAGGTGACTCCAGGTAGGGGAGAGCTCTCCCTGGGCTCTGGGGATCACCTTCCTGGCAAGCGCAGCTCGCTGGCAAGGAATCCAAGGGCAGGGGCAGTTTGGGGGTTTGGTGCTCAAGTTGTGAACACGTACGAGCAGGGCCGGGCCTTAAAGTGCTGGGTTTTAGGCTGCGAGGGAAGAGGATGGTCACTGATAGCTGGGGCAGGGGCATGGGGTCTGACAAGAGTGTGGCCATTAGCTCCCAGTGGGGCCAGTGGCTGGCTGGATTTGGGACCTTGTTGCAGACAGTTGGGCCAGTGCCCCCCCCCCCAAGTTGGCTCTGGACGTGCTGGTTGTCACGAGGCCCTGGCCAGGGAGGGACTGTCAGCAGCCTGAATGTTCTCCAGTAGCCCCTCTTGAGTAGGACCGGCCCCCTCAAAGGGAGGCTGCTGGATGGTCCGGGAGGCCAGGGGAGCATTGGTTTCTGTGGCAGGCGGACAGGAACCCCACTAGGAACTGACAGAGAAACCAAATGCACAGGGTTTGGGTGTCTGAGGGCTGCTGCCTGTCAGGTTTAGGCTAGGGAATGAGAACTCTGCTGAGGTCTGAGACAGCCTCCTGTGCACCCACTCCCTCCTGGAGCAACTCCCTCAGGGTTTGTGTCTAATGCATGGAGGCTCCACCCTGTGAAATGCCTGCCCTGCTCTCTTCCTCCCGCTGAGGCATTAGCTTCTTTAAGGGTGTGCGTGCATGAGCATGAGTGATGGGTAGGAGACGCAGAATGGACTGAAACCCGTGAATAAAGCGTCACCTGTAATTTTACTTTCGCACAGCGTGAAACAGGCCAATAAAGAAACTGTCGGGAAGCGAGGCCTTTGGCTTCCCAGAGAACCCCAAGCTGCCAGAACCAGCGGAGCTGTGGGCACCAGACAGTGCGCTGCGTTCACCTGCGCTCCCGCTGCCTCCAGCTGCGTGCAGCTTGCCATAGCAGAGCCTGAAACCTAGGCCCCAGCCCGGAAGTGAATTGTCTTGTAATCTGAGCTGTAAATGCATTTTAATTCTGTTCCACCAGGGAGGGTGGGGGAGGGGGAGTAGGGAGAGGGAGAGAAGAGAGAAATCCCTTCAGCGCATCCGTTCCTGGCACTTAACAGTGCCTGGCACACAGTCCACCCTTAATAAATGTTAGTTCTTCTAGTCGCTTCTACCATTCTTCTCCCCTAAGGGGGAGCGGGAGAGGGAGATGTGTTGTATTTCTTTGGCTTTGCTCTTTTGGAGTCTCTCCATTTTGAAATGAATTATCTGAACTCATCTGAGATTCTTGCTATCCTTAGATCAGGCCGTGCCTCTAGTCCTTTAAATTTTAAAGCAATTGTTTTGGAATAGGTAGATCTGTTCCCATCACTCACACTAATGTGTTGCAGAGCGGTTTTCTTAGTGCGGGGAAGAGTTGAAACTCAGGAGGAATGTTTAATTTCTTCTGTAAGTCTGCCTGGTGGGAAATCAGGGAGCTGGGGCGGCCTTGCCCTCAGGAGACTTACAGCCTGGTCCACCAGAATGGAGCAGGTACACCGAGAACCCTAAGGCAGAGTGGAAGGGCTGAGGGGCCTCTGTAATTTTACTGTGCCCTCCCCCTGACGCCCCCTCTGTTCACCCAGACGCCTCTCTCCTTGTTGTTCGTTGACCTATGTTAACTCCATTGGTCTCGTCCTTTCCCGTGGTGGTGTCCTTTTGCTGGGTGAGGACTGTGTTCTTGGGACACGGTAAACCGTGCTGGTAGGTTTGCAGTCTTAGCTTTGCAGTGGGCAGCCAGTCTGATAGACTGGCTCACTCATGTGAGGTCTGTCAGTGTCTTCTCATTGCTGGCTGTCTTCTCCATTCCGTTCTCTGTGCCATTTTGCTGCTTCTTCGTCTTATAATTCTGGCCTCTGGCTTAGGGGACCTCACCCCCCACCCCCGCCATTGTCGGTAAAGAAATTTCTTGATGGGCCGGGCACGATGGCTCGTGC